>VUQG01019591.1:0-20486 GCA_015106755.1 Etia nguti | reverse complement strand
GGGGTGTCAAACTCCAATCCTCGAAAAAAATAGTCCACACCTGAATAAAATTAATAGGTCATTAGCAAGACTATAGAACCTGACTGCATGCTGAGGTGGCAACCCCTAACCCTACTCAAGTAAATTTAAGTAAATGTAAGTGTTTGGAAAAATGTACTTCTAAAAGTATTTTTATTGCACCATGTTCATTCACTCATGAGCTGCTGTAACATGAGTCAGATGGCTGAACTGCCACCTCAGCATGCAGTCAAGTTCTATAGTCTTGTTAATGACCTACTAATTGTATTCAGGTGTGTTGCAGTAGGGACACATGGAAAAGTTTCAGGACACCGGCCCTCGAGGACTGGAGTTCGAGACCCCTGGTTTAAAGCGTGTACACTGTCACTGCCCTGTTTACCTGTCCAGTTTTTTTTGTTTTTGATTCGAAGAGATGGGCAGCTTCCTCTATTTTGCTCCGCTTTCCAGGCCTCAAACCTTATTAGGGTAACACTGAAACTTTACAGTGGCCTTATTTCATTTTATTAATCTCTGTATTCGCTGGTAGAAATGTACAGCAGATACATGTTCATAAAGTGTGTTTAGTAACTGGAAACGTTCCTAATATTCACAAGTAGACACTAGGCAGCATTAACGTGTACTTAAAATGCTGTAACGCCTAGGTTAAAGCATCCGAATAAGGTCATTGTAAATTCAGGCATTACCCCCTCTTTCGTTTTTCCTCCTCCTTCCTTTTTGTATAGAGGCATTATATATCTTGAGGAAGTAGGTTGTTAATATGTATAATTTAGCAGTTGCTGTTTTTTTTGTAAATAATGAGAAAGTATTGTGAATGATATTCGTTGAATGGTTTAAAAAAAATCATTTATGGTAAACCTCTCTCGGCTTTTAAAAATGTGACTACAGTGCATATTTTGTATGTAAGACAGCAGAGTAGGATGAACAAGCATTACTAGAAGCTGATGACAACTACATGTAAAACTTGAGGATAATAGCTTACTGACCTTGTAATTATTGATGTACATAAAAGAATGACAGAACATTTTTTTTTTTTGTCTATTATTAAATGTGGAAATCCAGCCATTGCTGTTTGTCTCGATAACTACGAATAATTAATTTCAGAATTCTCCTGCAACGCTTATTTGAATGTGCTCGCTTGGTGCCAGAGGGATGGTGCTTCAGACTGTGCACAAATTCAGCTAAGATGTCTTTCAAGTAAGTACACTCAACTTGAAATGATTGTCTTTGATGCTGTAATTCCAAAACAAGCCCCTTTTGCATCCCCTAGAGGATGTAATGTTCGCCTCGCAATGAAAGGAGCCGGTATTGAAAAATTTATGTTTACAGCAGGATGAATTTAAAAGTACTAGAGCTGTGGAAAATATGACAAATTAGCTTAGGGATGGATCAGAGTGAAGGCGGGGTTCCTCCTGTGCTGTAAAATTACAAAATTTCATCTCCGCTCCCGTTCTAAGTTCTGAAATTTTAAAATACCTTCCTACCTGCTGCTTAATACGGGGTTTACAACGTTATATCTGAACACACCACAACACTTCTTGTGATTACAGTAGAGGTATTTGACCGTAACGCACAGCGCTGTGTATATGGAAAACCAAACACGGCATATCGACACAAACGCCTCATACCAACTGTCGAGCACGGTGGTGGATGGATGATGGTTTGGGTTTGTTTTGCAGCCGCAGGATCTTGGCACCTCACAGTCATTGTGTCAACCTGATTGAAGTGCTGTGGCAGGACCTTAGGAGAGGTGTGCATGAACAAATGCATGTCAACGGCAAAGTTCACCATTGTAAACAAAAGTAGGTCAAAATTCCTCTGCAGTGATGCAGGAGCCTGGAAAAGTCATACAGAAAACAATTCAAGGTATTGCTGCAAAAAGACGGTTTTAAAAAAATGTATGTTAGTGCTGTGCAATACTGTAAATGTTGGTATTGATCCAGTACAGCTGCTATAACCTATAGACAGTTTGTGGGCTTCACATACTGAGGTTAGAGGATAGAAACAAAGTATTAATCCTATCGTGCTAGTATCACTCCAGCGTTGGTATTGATACTATTGATATTTGAATCGATCCACAGGTTTTCCAAACGCTGGTTCTCAAGTTTGGCTTATGTTTTTAAAATAATAAATAAATAACAACACAGTGTCAAATGTCTTGTTGTGTTTGTTTCAGGTTGTCATTTTAAGGTAAAATGCTGTCCTGGATTGTAAAATATTCCTCGGTTATGTAAAAGCTTGGGGGCATGCTTTCTTTTTACCATGACTGTACGTTGTAAGACAACTTGTGCAGTCCCAACAGTCTTTTGGGATTGGTTAACCATGACAAAATACCTGTCCTGAACAAAAGCAAGCACAATTTGTAAATTGAGATGAAGCCAATTTTGTCCTCTTTCGCACAGGGTCAGTATCTTTGAGATAAGAGTGGTTTTTGAATGAAATCCCACAGAATAAAAAGTGCAATGAACAGAACTTCAACTGAATTTGGATGCGAAGTACTTTTATTACTTAAATACGTGAAATATATTTAAGATTTTTACATACACAATGTATAAAGAATATAAAGGAAAAAAAGAACAATCTAAAAAAAAAAGAAGTAAAGACAAAAAAATTGCTACGGGTCCCAATTTTTCAATTGAATGTTTTTTTTAAAAAAAATAATTCCGATGACTTCTGGCTCTTTGGGGCTGTTGCTAGAGGACAGAGGGGAATCTATGCTGCAAGGAAAGACTAATCATATGGAACATATCAGCTCGGTGATCCATCGGCTTTTTAAAATATAGCACCGTCATTATATTTGACTTGAAAGTAGAACTTGAGTTCAAGCGTAAAAATCCAAAAGTAGGTGCATGTTCTGGTGAGCCTGATGCGTTTAGGAACACAAGGAAAGGTGAATAAATCGGAATTTTATTTATTTTTCTATTTTAACAAACAACATTTGTTCTGCAGACAGTGCAGAAAATCCGGTTGTTCTGTATTTATTGGCAAGGTGGGATTTACCCTGAAAAGAAACTTCCCGAACAGTCACACTAATGATTTCACATGGCTAGGATTTCCAGTTACAACAGGATCATCGGACCTCACCCAATTCCAAATCATGGGTTCATCAGCTCCCAGAAGAGGGGACTTTGGAGCTTCGAAGCAGCTAATATAAAAACCTGCAATACCTGCTAAGCCTGTGGAAATGTGGTGAATGCATTCTTAGACTGCGCGTGCCTGTGCAAACCAAATAATCAGGGTGAAGTCTGCTTCCTATTAATAAACAATAATGTGTTCCATAAGTCATCGTGGCAAGAACTTGGTTGGAGAAACAAGCTATACCTCCAGGCAGTGTTAACAACCCCAACACTTACTCAGGTGCACAAATACATCATAATGTAGCTCTTGCTGGGACAAGACCTAGTAATAAAGCGACCACTGTACAATTAACGGACAGATTTCAGTGCTTGAAAAGGTTTCAGCATGACATGTTATATGCATGTTGCATGCTCTGTCCTATTAGTTTTAGGTAAAGAGGGCTCTGAGGTGGCAGTGCAGACTGATAATGACCTACAGACAGTACACCTTGACCAGGTGTCAAGGCAGAGCTGCCAGTGACAGGATGATGAACCTGTATTCCAAACGCATGATGATTTAAAGATGGGAACAGATGCACTGATTTCAGCCTGAAATGCAACAGTTTCTTAGATAATGTGTAAGATGTGCATACGCGGCTTTGTGTTTGTCAGCATGCATTTATATATCAGTCTTTTCTGAAGCGGTTGAATTTGGAGCTTTTTCCCCCCTCCAGTTTGCTTTCTTTCATGCAAGAATATTCCGTTTTCTAGGAAAGATAACTTTAGTACACAGCTCGCACATCCTCTCACAAATTAAAGCGAGATATTTTTGCTTTAAAGGTTGTGTCTGTAGTGCTGTGTCTCAGTAGTAATGTACAGTATGCTGTATGTTCCTCCCTGCTTCTGCTTTGTGATGATGTAGAGAGTGCACAGGAAGACTCGGTTGGCTTTTAACGTTTACTCACCCTTTCTCTAGATAACGAGTCCTCGTCCCTTTACTAAATCACTGGAAATATTCCAACATTCCCCGCAAGCACCGCTAATCATTGTCAAATGAAATTACAAAGCAACACAGCACGCCCTGTGATAATAAACCTATGACACAAACGGCAGGAATGTCCAATCAGCCTAATTTACTGCAAATCAAACCCCCACTGCGCCGCCCTGTCAGTAATTTGGTGGAGAGCCAGCTCTTCAGTTGAAGTCCAGTCTGGCCCAGGTGGCCTGGCCCATTTTTTTTCCCCCCTTCACTTCCACCCTCTTCTGCTATTTGCTTTAAAAAGACAGAGAACATTAATTGCTCTGTGGCCTATTAACAGTAAGCTGCAACAAAAATCCACAATACCTGTTCGAAGAAGTGTTTGAGTTTTTAAATCTACCCTGTTCTCAGAGTCCCTTGTGTGCTGGTATTTGCATTCAAAGTTAAGGAATAAAAGAAGGCACCATGGAAATGATAAAATCATTAATGCAGTGAACCAAGCAAGGCTGAAAGCGCGAACTAAAGACCACAGTGACACTTTTTTATTCTTTTTCCTTTGACAGTTTTGGATTTTCTCCTACTTTCTTATAAAAAAAAAACCAAATAAAGGATATACTTATGAGCAGAGTATAGCATCAAGTCAGTTGAACTTCTGGGATATTGATCTGATCAGTTAAGTTGCAGAGGGGGTTGTCCATCAGTTTCAGCTGCTTTGCTGTTAATGACATTAACAGCAGGGGCACTAGAGGGGCAACAGTTGGACAACCTCAAAATCCAAAGCTGTGGTTTTGCAGGTGAAGAAATTGACATTTTTTCTTCCTCATCTTTTCTGACTGTAATCCAACTCCCCCATCATGGCTCATCAATCACTGCCAGAAGGTCTGCTGTGTCTCCCAGCACAGTCTCGAGAGCATGGAGGAGATTCCAGCAGACAGGCAGCTACTCTAAGGAGAGCTTGACAGGGCCGTAGAAGGTCCTTAACTTATGACGAGCACTGCCAGAGCTACAAAATGACCTCCGGCAGGACACTGATGTGGATGTCTCCAAAATGATCAGAAACAGACTTGGTGGCTTGCTAACTGCTCGACAGTGAGCCCGAATGGCATTTGCCACAACATAGAAGAATTATCAGGGCCCCCACTGTGCTTTTCACAGGTGAGAGCAGGTTCACCCAGACCTGCCTGCTACATCATTCAGCATGGCTGGTTTGGTGACTGCTATCAGGTCCATCCATTCTCTTTCACTTGTTCAATTCACAGTTGCGGGGGGCTGGATCCTATCCCAGCTATTGTAGCAAGACGCAGGGTAGACCCTGTCACAGGCTACAGAGACAAAAGCATTCACACTCACAGCTATGAGCAATTTAGAATCACAGTTAACCTAACCCCACTAACTACATGTCTTTGGACTGTGGGAGGGAGCCCACTAAGACATGCAAACATGCAACCATCCTGTTTTAAGGCAGTGCTAGACACTACCCTTAGGTATTGGGCAGTTCTGCCTGCTTACTTTTGCCAGGGCTTGGAACTGCAATGAAAATCCATCAAAACAGCCTTTCATGTCAATCTGCTCCGTCAACTTCGACTTATTGTAACACAGATTTGTCACTTTTCCTAGTCTTGACTTGTTTTGCCAGGTCGCATAGTAGAGCATTAGTAATTTGTATGCCAGTCTAGCAGGTCCTGGATTGTCCAGCCGAGCTTGTATCTTTCAAACGGGCCTCGCAGGTGTCACGATGTCTGTCTGTGGGTTAAAAGCGTCGCTTTAGAAAGACAAAAAGTTTTCCCCACGTTCAATTGTCAGATTGTGATCCACCCCTCCCATCTGCTGCTTCAAGTGAGATAAAAACAAATGTTGAGAATTATTATTTGTAAATACACTTTTCCCCGGGCCTGTTTTCAAATAATCACTGCTATTTTTAATGCCGCGGTTGATGTTTCCGAGCCCTCGAGCTAAGCGGCGGCAGGAGAGGCTGAGTGTCGCTGAGCTGCTGTGTTCTCACCAGCAATTATTCATCACCAGTCTTTCTCCATCTCTCCTTTATTCTTTCGCTCCCTTTAATCTCTGTGTCTGCCACTCCCTCCCTCCTTCTCACTCACTCCATGTCTCCTTTTGTTGCCATCTCTCACTCTCCTCTTTTCACTTCCTTCCTGATCTGTTTTTTTTTTCTTTTTTTTTCTTTTTTCTTCCTTTTCCCCTCATGTGTTGTCCATCCACTCTTCTCATTTAACCCATTTTTTGGTAGTTTTTTGTTGTTGTTGTTGTTGCCATCCCCTTTTGAGATCTAGACGTTCCATGTTCCTTATTTTGTGTCCCTTTCCTTTCCTCTTCTCATCTATTTCTGTCTTTGATCCCTCAACTTTTTCCACTCTCCTTCTTTTTCTTCCATTCCTTTCTTCTTTCCATACTTCTCCTTTCCATTTTCTTCTCTTTCATCTCCACGTTCCCTGCATCTTTCTCCCCGTTTCCCCTCCTTTCCCAGTTCCATTCGTCTCTCTCTTCTCCTCTGTCCTCTTTTTTTCATTCCTCCCATATTCCCTTTCACACAGATCCCCCGTCTCATCTTTCACATCCTTCTCCTTTTTGTTTGTCTTTCCCCTCCCTTCCTCTCTCCTTCTTCTCTTCTCATGTCTGTCTCCCCTCCTTTTTGCTGTCCATCTTTCTTTGATTCTTTCCCTTCCTAATTATTTTCGTCCATACATCACACACTTACGTTCATCTGTCATTTCTCAACTCTCCTGCTCAAATCTCCTCTTTCCCTGATTCCTGGCACCCCTCTTCCCTTTGATGCTCCTTTCTTCTCGCTTTTCTCTGATCTTTCCTTCCCTTAAATCCTTTCCTTGCTCTCTCTCGCTCTTTTTTTTTTTTTATCTCCTTAGCAGTTTCTCTCACTCTTCCCCCTCTTCCTCCCACCACCTTCCTTCCTGTCATCTCACCTTTCCGTCTCTCTTTCTCTCTCTCACCTACTCTTGTTTTTAATCCCTGTCACGTCTGTTCTCCTCGTTGTTTCGGTCTTCTCTTGCCTCTCTCTTAATCCTTTTTTCTCGTTGTCCTCTTTTGCCGTTTCCTCTCTGATTTATTTCTATTTATTCCTTCTCTTTTCTCCCTCTTTCGTTTCCTAAATGTTCCCAGTCCCACTCACTTAATTCCTTTCTCTCTTCTATTCTCCAATGCACCTCTTTTCTGCCCCCTCCTATCTATTCATCTCTCACTCTGTTTCTCTTCTCCCTCCCTCCCTCTCTTTCTCTCCCTCTCTCTCCCCACTACCTGCTCCGACCCTGTTCTCTCTCCGCCCGAGGAGCTCCTATACGGTGTAAACAGATGATTAGGTGCTGTCCTTTGATTCCAAGTCTTTGACTAAATCCATCCTGATCATTATGACAGGCTGCACACTCTGCTCTGTAGCAGCTGGCTGATAATGAGACTTTTATTTTTCCTCTCTTTCTTTTTTCCTCCTTCACATTACAGCATTGCTGTTTATGAAACCACCCTCCCCTCTCCTCCTCCTCCTCCTTCTCCTCATCATCATCATCTGAGTCTAATTCCGAGTAAGCAGATATTGTTTGCAGACTTTACATGCGTCTGCCCATTTTCGGGTCATCCAGACTTTATTGCTTTCATCAAACAGTCTAATGTAATTATCTCTCCTCAGCTTTGATTCGGCTGGTTTTTCAGCAGAGCTGTCAGCGACAATAACGTCTGTGGGGGGGGGAAAGGAAAAAAATCCCCCCGTCGTGTTTCAAATTTGCTGAACAAAGGTTACGCGGTGAGATGGAATTTTCAGAAATGCTGCATTTGTGTTTTTCTGTCACAGACGTCTTTTTTCCCCCCCTTCTTCTCGTGTGTCTTTCTGACACATTATGACAATTAGTAAATGTTTCTCAGGGAAGTTTCTTCCATTAGTCCGTCTTTAGTTTTCTTCTTTATGCTGGGTTGTCAGATTCTGACTGATGATGATACCCACCCTCCCCTCTTGTTATGTTAAAGGACTTCACTCATTAATAATCTGCAGTAAATCCATCATGTGAGAGAAATCCCTCTTTGCTCATGCGCTGTAGCTCCCAAACAAAAGGGCTTTAATATGATAGCTGTTGTCCAAGTAGTACAAAATGCCTGTAAAGTAATATGCCTGCAGCAGTGGATGAGAGGAGGTGAGAGGAATTTTCTGTGACGTCTGGTTGGTAAAACTTGCCCTTTGTGATATGACAGAATAACCTACACATAACAGTAGCTACAAGCAGAAATGTGTCATCATAAAATGAGTAGAAACAACTCAGCAGTCACAGGTGACTGTGACTAGTGGGAAGCAGCTCACATCGATCATGGGCTTGTTTATCTTTATGAAGCTGTTTTGCCTTGTAACTAATTTGCTGAAAGTGTTCGGAAGCACCAATGGACACTGCAGAGCTATGATTATGTTTAATGCCTGTTGCCACCATAGTGCAGCATCATGGCTGTAATGTGAGTGTTCATATTGCACATGTATTTCTTTATTTATTTAAACATTTCTGTCAGTAAGTGGAGTAACTACTTATGTACATATAGATGTGATTTAATCCTGCTTCTGCACATCCCTGATGTAAACAAACTTTTTAATGTGGAAAAATTGAAAGATTTGAAATAAAGATAGCTCTCCACCTGCAAAGCCTTCTTCCCTACAATGCCTCAACATTTCTGGTTCAATTGGGTTTAAAATGGCAAGTAGCAGCCAGGTCCTGCTAATCAAATGCACTTGATTAATTGCTTATCAGCAAGTGTGAGCGGTTCTGTAAAAGAAGATGTTTTGACACGTTTCTGGCCTGAAGCATTCAGGTTTGTGTCAGCACAACGCTCCAATCTTCACTGGACTGGACATGCCAAGAAGTTCATCCTGAGCTCAGACTGTGCAGTGCTCAGAGAAACTGCAAAACCCCCAAGCTTACATCTCAGACTCTACAGGCCTCAGTTAGCACATTAAATGCTAAAGTTTATGTTCAAGTATGGCTTATTTTTGAAATATTGCAAGGACAAAGGCTCTACTCTGTAAAAAGAATCTGTCAGCACAGTTTACTTCAAGTACTTCAAAAGTAGAGATGTTTTGGCCAAAATGCATAGCACCACATTTGGTAAAAGCACAGCAATCAGTACAAACATCCTATGGTAATTTTCAACACAGTAGTGGAGGGGTAATGGTTTGGACTCGTTTTACAGCTACAGGACCTGAGCACCTTACAGTCACTGAGTTGACCATGAACTCCTCTGTACACCAAACTAATCTAGAGTCACATGTGAGGCTTTCTGTCTGACAATTAAAGCTTGGCCGAAATTGTGTCATACAATGATCCTGAGCACAGCAGCCAATCTAAAACAGAATGTCTGGGGTAAAAAAAAAAAATGAATGAAGGTGATACAATGGTCCAGTCAAAGCCCAGACTTCAACTGATTTCAATGAGATGCTGTTTTGGGACCTTCAAAGAGCTGCATATAGATGAATGTTTGCAAACTTTAATAAACTAAAGAGTGGGCCAAAATTCATCCACAATGATGTGAGAGACTGAAAGCTGTACTAAAGAAAGAGGCTCAACCTGAAGTGATTGTCATGAAAGATGTTTCTAGAATCTTTTGAATAACTTAGGACTCTATGAAGTCCTGTGAAAAACTATGAGAATTTGGACTCAAAACAGGATATGAAGCCAACTCTCCGTGGTGAAATTCCTATACAGCAGTTTATCATGCTTCCGAGACAGACCTGTCCAAACTAGGTGAGCCATCATTAGATATATAAATCAGTGACCTCAACAGAAGCAAGATTTCTCCAGCTCAGACTAATTGAACAACAACATTTTGATATTTCATTATGGATTTTATGGTCCAGTGGCAACAAAAACAGCTTGCCGACCTCCGCTTTAAGAGCATGGAATCTGTTTCTTCACTTAGCATTTAGTTTATTTTGAGCTTATTTTGTCATAATAATTCTACAGTTGAATTTAAGTAGCCATAAAGTGTCACAAGTCAGTAAACACTCTTGCAGATATTTGTTACTGCACTTCAGAAGTCAGTTTAGGATATTATGCTGTACTTAGCTGCCTGTTGGTGGTCAGATTTTTAGCTTTTTATCAGCCTTCAGCACTAGCAGCAGCAACCACAGACGTAACAGCTCCAGTATGTGGGACAGCAGGAGGTCTGTCCCACATAGCTGTTGACCCAAAACATGGAGAACGGCACCAATTACAGCCGCAATATGCAAAGCACAGGTGGCGCACACGTGCAGCTGGAGTCTCAATTTGGAAGGATGACTGGCTGAGCCTTTTTCTTTAGCCAAACAGCAACTTTTTGAAGACATTGTGAGGTGATTTTTAAGCTATATTCGGCTACTGTCAAGCTTTGTGTGTGTGTGTGTGTGTGTGTGTTGCTGATTTTCCAAAAACCACAACATCGAGTGTTTCTGTGGCTATTTCCAGCTGCAGTGTGCCTCACCTCAGCTGCCTCACAAACACATCCTTGCATTATAGCCTTAAGGTATAGAGAAGTTTAGAAGAAACACCAATTTGCTCTAGGTTTATTTACACCAGGGGTCTCATTTATTAAAGTTTCCTGATGCTCAAGTTTGGGCTCAAAGTTGTGCTTTGTAAAGTTTTCATGTCAGAATTAGCTCCTCGGTGATTTTCTCTGACATATCAAAAGCAAAACTTTGGATAAAATCCTTTTTTATTGTTACTCAAGGTATGAATTTTATAGACATCATATATATGGTATTCACTGTGTAGTATATACACTGTACTATAACATCTTTACAAATCACGCCCTGTGTGTGATGAAACATGGATTTTTAACTGGGTGCCAAGGGGGAATACAGAGAGCTGACGCTGAACTCAGATCGAGGTCAACAGTCACATCTTGTCAAGGGACCCAGAAATTTCTAGACAGGTGAAAAAAAGTATCTCCCCCCTGTTACAAGAAAGTGGTCAGAATTCACCTCCATTTACAATGTCATCTTTATTTCTGGAAGTGACACATGTCACATCAGGGATTCTGCCAGCGCAGACGAACAGGGAGCAGGTTGGTCGGTCACCTCACGGCACCGCGATGCACGCTGACTGATAAAACACAGGACAAATCAAAACAGGGCGCTCAGCTGGTGACACGTCATGATATGAGACAGATCCTTTGTGCAAACCAAAGGGGGCCCTCAGACTCTCTGATGTGTAGAAACGTACATAGATGAAGTTTTGGTAATTTTTCTTATGTGAAAACATACAAGCGCCAGTTCACCCAAACGACAAAACAAACACACCTCACTTGAATGCAGAGAGGTGACTTCATGTGTCTGAGCACAGGCACACATCTTTTTAACCTCTGCCAAACTCCACAGGAATGTGTCCTTCCATCAGCAGTTAGTCGTCATTAGTTACTGTGGATAATCCCAGATTAAAACAACAACAAACAGATGCATTCTCTATCTGTTTGTTGCTTCATTTGCACAGAATTCATTAATGGGGCCTCTGCATATATAATATACAATTATACGACTTTTTTTACGCAACATTTTACTTATTTAAACAATAAAAACACTTTTGAATTTAATTAATTGTTAATGTAACATTTACTGGTGCTTAGTTAATCATATTCCACTAATAACAGGAACTTTTGAGTTACAGAAAATGCTTCCTCACTAGGAGACTTTAATTTAGTAGGACTCCTTCATTGACAGTTTGACTAGCTGTCTTTAGGAGAAGGGCTGCAGGGCAGCTTTACCAAAATCCATTTATTATACTGCTTATTCACCATCCATGGGAGGGTTCTTCTCAGTGAATCCGAAGCAGCTGAAGCGCCAATTGACATGCTCTGTGAGATCTGCCCATCTATAAGATATTTTTGGCTTCTAGTTCATCTTTAAAAAGTGAGTAAAAACAGTAAATAGTTTCTTAACCATTAATAAATCCACTGTAGTACAGTTTGAGTACCTATATCTTTCTCTGAAACTGCTGTCGGCAACACAATGTCTAGCATCTCGGGGAGAGAACTGCCTGATGACTGCGCACGAGCTTTTTAGCATTTTCTGTTTAAGCTGACTTTTACTAGAAGTTGCCTTCTAAAGTCTTTGTACCCTAACTGCTCGGCTGTAAACAACTGGCATACATACCAACCAGCTGGTGAATGCAGTGAAGTATTTAACTTATAAACACATTTCCCACAAGAGCCACAATATCCCTAAATGACAATTATATCGTAATTTGAATTAAAACCAGGGGCCAGACTATACTAGGTATACTTTTAAATGTAATGCAGATGAACTTTCACCCACCACCCTCGTTTACCCTCGTAGTAAACTCTTTTGACAACATCAAGAAAAACTGAAAATGAAGATGTGTTTGTAAAAGTAGAGTAATCGCAGAGCTGTTATACTGGATTGATATGGATTTTCACTGTTATCCCTAATGAACCGACCAGTGAGTATTCTCTTCTAAAAGCTGCGAAAATAAAACCAAAAACCGAGCATCGTATTAGTTCTGGCAGACCGTCAAGTCGAGCTCAGCTAGTAATCCTGGCAGCAGTGCCTCTGCAAGCCGCTTTGCAACACATCTCCACCGTAGCTCCTCCTTTTCTCCCCGCCTTCTGGCTATTCAAACATACACACCGGAAGGGCAGGGATGTGTGCTCTCCTTGCTTTAAGCTTTCCATGTAAGTGCATATAAATGGGCTGCAGATGAAATAAAAAACCCTATTTTCACTAAAGCGGTCTTCTATATATCCATGTGATTTTTTGAGCGTGAGAATATTTGTGATTTGAGTGAACTGGTTCCCCACACCTGTTAAAACACACTGAAATGACATGAGCATCAGTGAGGAAGTATAAACTTGTGTCCTTCTCGTAGAATTCGCCAGGCAAAGTGGAACGTCCTTATCTGGAGTTTCTTAGGTCCATCTTGAATGCGTCATTTTTCTCATCGCAACTGATTCTCATTGTGTGAAAATCAGCATCGTTTAGCAATGCAGTTGAATAAACTGTATTCTGTGGCAGTACTGAAGGTTGTCCCTACACCCCACAATGTATTTGTACTCTCGAGCGCCTCCTGTAGACATGTCCGCTCCAGCACGCAGAGCTGTGCTTTTAGAGTGCGTATTCCAAATTCTTCACCGTCCCACGCTGAACGCAGATTCCCTGCAGGTAGCAGGTGAGTTACTGCTTCCATCCCACAAACACAGATGCATCCAACCATCCATTCAAATGTGCACTGACTATAACCAGCCATATCCCTCTTTACCAGCAAAGCATGAATGGTCACAAACTTGTCAATACATATCTGTTATCTCTGCAACAAAGTCCACTTACTTTTGAAAAAATAGAAACTTGTCTCAACCTCTTTCCACTTCACATGATTGTGTCTTTTTTTAATTTTTTTTTAAAAGTTCTATAAAAGGAACAGATCCAAGATATTTTGTAGGCCTTCACACTTAAAGCTTAATGAATGACTATATGAAGAGTCCCCTTCCAAAGTGAGGTATCCACCATTAGAAAAAACATGTACAAAGTACATTAAAGTAATGTAGGTCCGTGTGTGATGACATAATACACTTCTATCTTCTTTGAATGTTAAATTTTAAACTTAAATTTCATATTTTATATATATATATTTATATATTCTTTGTTTTGGAAATGAACTCTTCATACCTGAAACATAGAGCACGACAACGATCAAAGAATTTTCACTGCGATTTGACTCGATGTGCTTCCATCTAACATCCCGGGTAGCAAAACGAACAGTTTGAAATTTTTAAATGTGCGTTTCGAAGAAATAAAGAGCGAAGCCGAGCGGCCAGAGTGCCGCATGTGGAAGAAAAACACACACACACACACACACACACTCCAGCTTAAATTTCGTGTGACACGTCATCACAGTTCATCTGCGAGAAAAGTCTTAACATTGAGTATTTTTCTTTTACACCAAGGAATGTTCAAGAACAAAAAAAAAAGAAAAAAGAAAAAAATTGTGCTGTTTTATATGTATATATTTAATAGTTTTCCTGCACTGGGTCATCAGTGTCTTTTGCTGTACACCTTCTGATCTCGCTGGCCGTTTTCCCCGTTTGGATGTTATTTTCAGATGAAGTGAAGTCTGTTTGTATGTGTGTGTGCGTGCACGTGTGTGTGTTGTGTGGAAAAGTTTATGTTTGGGCAGGTGTGAAGCAGGAAATGAGTTGTGTACTTCCTCTTGATCCCCTCCCCCCTCCCATGGCACTGTAGTGGAACACACTCAGGTGGTCTTCGCAAGGGTGTGGGCTGCACAACACATCTGCTCTGAGTCATGATTCACAAACGGAGATTAAGTGTGATTTTTGTGACAGAAAGGGAGAGGGGAGTAGGGTAAGACGAAGCTGACCCTTTCCCTCACCGTCACGTGACACATAGAAAATGGCTGTTTTTTTGTTTTGTTTTTTTCATGTGGCGCCCCAACCCCTCCCCCTTGGATCTTGACATTTGTCTTTGGAGGCCGGGTAAACCGAGGCCTCTTACGGACTGGAGAGCACGAGAAACAGCAAACCCAGGCCGAGCAGCGGCATGGAGAGGCAGACGGGCTCAGCTCCGTGGTCCAAAAGGCCCGGAGAGGGAAGAGTGGAGTCTCCGTCGTCGTCCCACAATCTGTCGTTCTCGTTTACCTGAAAGAAAACATATAAATCTGTGTCTGAAACGTCCGTTTATGTTTAACAGGAATACAACAAAATCTGTTGAAACATATCTTCAGCGCAGGCGGAGTGGTGAGGGGGGATGATCTGGGATTTTATGAGCAACTATGTGGTTATAATGGGCAAATTTTCCACATCCACAGTTGAAAAATAAGATAAGCAATGCCAAGGACATAGCCACTTATCAACCTGATGCAATTTCACAGCAAGCGATGGCTTTTTTTTGGCTGCAGACGTATTCAGAGTAAACTCTTCAATCGTCATCATCATTTTTTCCCCCTTCATTCTCTTGATTTATGCAAACACATAATAGCTGTAACACTACAATTAATACCCTCTCTGTGTGGCGTTTGCATATTCTCCTTGAGCCCGTGTGGGTTCCCTCCGGGTCCTCCGGCTTCCTCCCACAGTCCAAAGACATGCATGTTAGGCTGATTGGTGATTCTAAATTGGCTGTAGGTGGGAATGTGAGCGTGAATTGTTGTCTGTCTCTCTGTGTTAGCCCTGTGATATACTCGGCACCCTGTCCACGAATACCCAGCCTTATGACAGCTCGCATTAACTCCAAGCCCAACCGTGACCCCGAAACGGATAACTCATCTTGGGGTAAAATACTATTACATTTAAATTAAACAAGTTTTAACCTTTCAACATCCATCAGGCCATTGGTGAGCTTTTAACAGACAAACTGTGTCACAAACATGTATGAAACTATCTATTAAAAGGAAACTGGATAATGAAATCACAACTTCCTCCTTTAAAATGAGCATTTTGAATTTAATCAAACAAACAGGATGAAAATGCTTTAATTAAAATATTTAATTAGGAATTTGTTTTTTTCTCCCCCTACTCCTACCTATCGTACCTCATTTGTGAGGTACTAAAGACTGGAGCTGTATTGCTTGACAGTTTAAAAACAATGTGACAGGATATTGTTTGGTCATATCTGTCGTTACGACTTTGAGGCAGCGCTCCAGCATTAATTTACAGACTCAATTAACTTTGATTGGTGTCAAGTCAGTCGTATGTTATCCAAACCTCATTTGACAATCGACTATCAGGTGACAAAACGTTCATGTTCAACAGAGTCTCTTTTCCCTGTTTACGTTATCTCTTTGCCGTACTGTTAGCTCTGCTGCGGTGAAAGGATGATTCAGACTGCTGAAACAATTGCATGTGGGGCACACCGTTCAGAGGACTCGGGGCAAAAAGATATAATTTGGGTTTTGGCCATTTTTCTGCAGCTTTTCCCCTGGAACTGAGTAAGTGGCCTACTTATAAATTTAACTTGTGAAGTTTATTTATATCTGTTGCCAGACTGTCAATTATGTTATCTACAGCATTATTTTTTGGGTTCCCATTTGGAGCATAATGCATGGAACAAATTTCTTTTCCCTGATGTAAATTACATAATTTATAAATTTCTCCTCATTATTAAAATCTGCAATACCGTGTGCATGTTTAATGCAAAACAGGCTGTTCACATTAAAATTTATGTCCAACAGAATTCAGTAGTTGTTTGCTTTACGACTGCATTGTATGGGCTTTGTTAATGGGGTTTACAGAACCTGTTAATGGTGTCGATGAAGCAGCAGTTTCTGTATGTTCAAGCTTATGGTGTACACACAGGACGAAAAGGAAACCATCCTGGACACTCCAAAGCCAGGGACAACGCAAACCTCACATTCATTTGCTCCTCGGAGGGTCGGATTTCTAGAGCTGGAAAGTCATTCTGCTGATTTTGTTGTGTTAGCTTGAATCAGTCAAAAAACGTGAAGTAATTTTTTTCTGTATGACTTTTTCAGTTTCTCACATCATTGCAGAGGGATTTTGGCCTAATCTTCATTGCAACTTCCCACAATAGCACAACAAACAGGGTAAAGTCTTTCACATTGCAACATTTTTTTCTTTCTCAGCCATTCTTTTGCAGATTTGCTGCTGTGCTTGGGGTCATTGTCTTGTTGCATGACCAAATTTGGGCCAAGCTTTAGCTATCAGACCACTGGTCTCGAATTTAACTAACTTTAGCTTTCAGAGGAGTTCAGGTCTTACGGGCTGCAAAATAAAACCAAATCACACCCACTCCACCACCGTGCTTTACTGTTGGCATGAGGTGTTTGTGCTGATGTGCTGTCTATACATCTCCTCTGTGATTTCTTCAGATGCAACTTTGTAAACCTAACCTGTGCTGTGTTCATAATTTGTACTTGTTCAGTCTTTTTCTAGTTTTACTGTCACGAACTTAAACATCTGACATGCTAACTGAGGGCTGTAGAGTATGAGATGAGTAGAGTATGAACAGTGCTTCTCTAAGATCATTGCTGATGTCATTCAAATGGTTAGGGGGTGAGGGGAAAGAAAAAATAAGGAAGGCGTAGCGAGATAAGAAAAACAGATTAGGGAGCGAGAATAGAAAAATTCAATGACATGCAGCGTTTCTGTAGAAACACTTGGAGAGTAAAAAGTGGTGAGTGGAATTAATCAAGTGCATTTGATTAGCAGCACTGGCTGCTACTTACTCTCTTTAATTCCTATGGAAACAGTAAAGGTGTACTTCGTTTTCCACGCACTGCTTTAGTATTTTTTCTCAGTTTTTGTTAAATAATTAATGACATTCTGTAATACAGTTCATCTGAAGTTGTGTTTACCAAATGATGATTTTACCAGTTGATTTTTTTACTAACTAAAACCTTGATGGACCTTCTTTTTTTTCTGTCTGTTAGGATTAATGCTATTAAATACCTGTTTTTATCTATGTGGAAGTGAAAAATGTATCAACAAAGAATGAACAATTAACCAAATGTTTGCTTTCATCTGACATGTTTCTCACACTTTCTGAGTTTCTGGCTCGATTCACATTTCATTTTGTTTTAGTTGCAAATGAGGATTTTTTTGGAGTAATTCCTAAACAACATTACATTTCAAAAAATGTCTTTTTGACATTTTTTTAAAAACATTATTATACTTTGATCTACATTACTTTTTAATTCCTTGTTTTACATGCATATTTGCACACTGTCATCCATAGGTTTGAGATCTATAGTTATTCTGTATTTTGTGCTGCAGTTTCATTTGTTTACCTTCGTTTAAATCACTTCATATCATTTACTCTCCATGTGTTCTTTCGTTTTGTTTTATGCTTGGCTTTGTGTGCTCAATCGATCTCATGACAACACTGCAATCAATAAAGTTAAATCGAACGTTAAAGATGCCTCAGTTCACTCGTACTCCACGGGTTAGTCTCCGCTGAGCTGGAGAGCCCGGTCAATGTATTGAGTTAATGAGTCAATAATAGCTCGTCACAGGATATAAAGCACATATAAAATAGAAACCGCAGTATGAGCATGCTTTATCTTTTATTGGACTCATACTTCCTGCAAAACTTAATATTTAGACATTAATCTAAAATATCCCAGATTTGCTGTTAAATATCTTTACTCGGTGCCAAGTAGTATCAGCTTGATTAGTAGCCAAATTTCAGGCATTTCAGGGAAAGTGGCTGTTTTTCCAGAGAAAAAGCAAGCACACAAGTGATTTTAACAGGCAAAGAAAAGGTTCTTGATTCTTTTTCTTGATGCTTCTTGACCCACTGAGGACACCTAGAATTCGGACACTCAAATAAAGATGTGAATTTTCTGCACGAGATGCCAAATAAACACTCTTCATCTCAACTTCTCTGTGACCCGGTGCTGTGTGAATTATCCAGGCTGTGTAAATCCCATCCATCTGCCGCTCGCACTAAGTTAAAACAAACACTTAAAGATATCTGTGGCTTTATGACCCGACTCTCAGAGAGGCCGTCTCCATTAGCGCGTGTGTTTGGAGAAGGCCGTACATCATATTTTCAGTCTTCCATCTCGTCTCACCTGAGTAGGTATCTGTGCTCGCAGAATGTTCTGCTCTGTTTCCATAGCGATGCCCGGGGCAGTGGTTGCCAAGTGTGGGCTATGGTTGTCCGTTGCTGGACTGGACACTCCAGGCTGACTGGCACCCGTTTTCACATCCGATCCATTTCCAAAGGCCTGAATGGCATTTTCTGGAACAAAAGAGTAGCCGCAGTACACTGACACGACTGGAAGCTTAAGAGATACATTCATGCTGAAAAATCAGGAGACTTTGATCATTTTTACATGAGTCATCACCTCAAGTGTTCTTTCGCTCTTTTCTCCTGCATAACTCTTTTGATTGTGATTGGGCACTTTATAACTACATACAAGAGGGCCAAAATTGCAAGGTGGTCAACTTTGCATTGTGAGTCATCAGGCTTGTTGAGCTGAAGCATTAATTTCACCCTGGATTTGGCAGTTCAACAAAAAAAGAAAAAGAAAGAAGCAGCTACCACACACAGGAAGGAAAACCTAAGTAGTTTAGAAAGAAACGCGTAAAATGTCCCTGAATAAGCAGTGAATGCTTCAGCCACGGTTCACAGTTTTCAAATTTACACATCTTGGTGCTTTGCTGGGCCACCGGTGTAAGGAGCTACCTGTGGAATCCTGGGGAATCAGTTTCAGTTGTTATTCCTCAGGCGATAAAAAAAAGCAAACTTGTGCACTGTCTGCTGTTAAACAAGACAGAAAAAAAAATGTGTGAGCCAAAACTCACTTTTTTATGTAAGAGACATAAACACACTATGGAAAAATGCCTAAGATACAGATGGAGGCTTTGGTTTTAATTACGTGAATCTGTGAGGCAAGGGCTCCAGCAAGTCAGACGTAATGCAGGAACATGCAACAGCAAAATGAGAGCTAGAATCGTGTTATAAAATAATTATTAATTAATTTCCTGCAAGCATGCATGGTTGCTAAGTCTCTTAGCTACCACTTAGCTATTCTAGTGTACTGGTTTTCCTGCTGGTTTTCTCAAAACTAAAGATGTATCCATAAATCTCACAATATTCACTGTTTATTATAAGGAAATCATTGCAAAATAAATAAATGAATAAATAATGTGTTGCTTCTGGTTGCAGTGCAGGTTTGCAAGGCCAAAAAGTACCCACACTACACTATTATCACCTTGGTAAAGTTGTTCGTGTGAGACAGATGACTAAAAAAGAAGGGACTGGTAGTTAGGAAGTTATGGTGTGTGTAAGTGAAACTGACAGTTAGGAACAAATTATGGTGCATGTGGAGAGAACGGTGGTTAAGTATGAGGCAAAAAATACAGTGTCTGTGAGAAGGAGTCGTATTATGTAGAAAATAGCCGGAGAAGCTGAATGGTGCGTAAGGCAGATCTTGAGTAGCAGTGCATAATAACAGTTGTGCATGTGTCTTCTAATAAGTGTAATTATCACCTTTGTTGTTCTGGGGCTGCATGTGTAAATGATGTAAGTGCACAAAAAAGACACGTGCATGTTCTTTCTGCCACACAAAGTATTTATGACAGGTCTCCAAAAGTTGATTCTGTTCATCTGGACGTAGCGTTTTGTGGGAGAAACGTTTCGTCACTCATCCAAGTGACTTCTTCAGTCTCAGCTGACTGCAGGTTTCCCCAATCTTATAAACAGTACATTTGCATAACGACTGAAACCAGCCCACTGAAGGAACAATGGGCTGGGAGGTCAGTTCCTTAATCTTAATTATGCAAATTCTCATGACCATTGATCAACAACCACTGACCAAAACCCACTGATCAAAGACCACTGATCAATGGCCATGAGTACCATTCACAGAGAGTTGGGGAATGGCTGCAATCACAGCATTGTAAGATGGCGAAAGATGTACCCTTAGGCCCCCCTCCTCGATTCAGAGATGGTCTTTCCCTTTTCACGTAAA
>VUQG01019590.1:32157-48526 GCA_015106755.1 Etia nguti | reverse complement strand
GAAAGAAATTTTAGGAAAAAAAAAAAAAAAAAAAAGACAGACAGAAAACGGAGTAGAGGGTGAGTCATTGCAGGACGAGCTGCTTCATGCTGTGCACGTGGGCGGATCTGGCCTCTCATTGAGAAAACGCTCCCTCAGGGCACAGACTTTCTGTTTTGGTCACTGTCAAAACAGGGAGTTAATCACTCACTGCAAGAGTGTAATTTTCTTGTCCTCATTAATAACTTTTTACTTTGATGTGTTTCTATATTGCAAAAAGAACAACAACGCAGCATTTTTGTGGTGGCAAAAAGTGTTTGAGTGTAAGTTAAAAATAACTGAATGGAGACCAGAAACTAAGCATTTAATATAAGGTTTAATATAATGTAGGCGGCAATTAAGTTTACCCACTTAACATTTTCTATCCATCCATATCTGTTCCACGTTGTGTTGCTTTATGGGTTTCCTTGTTTTATGTCATGTAAGGTGCTGGGCAAAAGTCTTGAGCCACCCCTCATGTCTATATTTTGCTTGGAAATTGGGAAATAGCTGCAGCGATGTATTGAAACGCGTGCAAACATAAATACATGGAAATACAGTATATAAGGCAAAAACAGAGATTGCTGAGTTTAGCAAGCTTGAAAGTCATTATGGAGATTCTCCACCCATACCACAGGGATGGCCCATCCCTGTGACATTATTCAGAACCAAGATTAGAAAAACAAAAAATCTTGAATCTGAGCCTTTAAAGCCATCTTCTAGCCTGAGCTTTTTCCTAATAGGGTGTTCACAACCCTGACCTCATTGCTTGAAACTCTTGCCTTGTTGATTATGAGCAATCCACCAGTGTACCAGTATAAATATAATGGAAAATAAGGCAAAGCACAATAGGGCCCTGTGACATCGGAGCTATACAACACTTTGAACATGTCTGAGTAATCTTAATTTTGATTTACATTGCACAGAGACACAAACATAAATGACAACATATAATTAATTTAAATACTTGTGATTATCCTGCATTATAAACTGTGTTAGATGACCTTTTTGCATGTTGACTTCTTTCTTTGGTTTTATGGTGCAGGGGTGATCAGGCTGAAGCTGTTGTGTTTAATCATTTGGATTTATTTTCTGCTCAATCAAAGCAGCTTAACTGACTGTTGAGTTTGTTTCCTTATTATTGGATCATTTCTTAGTGTTTCTATTTCATTTCTTAAGCTGGTCTGATCAGCCTGCATGTAAGTGTTTACTTACTACGCCATGCTGGCATAACAACTCAAGTTTTTTGCACTTCGGGGTAAAATAAAAGACGTTTCTTTAGAAACTACACTGAGCTCCTTGTGCACATCCAGCTCGGCCCCTTACAGCTCCCCTTTAATGATTTACTTCACCCAACACTCAAACTACTGTGTCTCTAAACCTGTAATCATCTACCAAAGAATTTTGTGTTTGACAGAAAACTGGAGCACGGCCAGTTTCGCTAGAGGTACAAATGGTGAGCTCGACGGTCTCGTGCTGCTCACAGCGCCCTTAAGAATCTGCGCTTGTCTAGTGTGTATTGAGTCTATATGCTTGATAAGAGTGACACATTGTTAGCCTGAGATACGAGTGCCACTGAGGTATTTGTCCTCTAAATCACACTCATCTCCTGTCTGAGCCCTCCGCAACAAAACATGAGGGCTCTTATCTCAGTGGAGGTCTTTGTTGGTAACCCCAAAGCTTTTTGTCTCAAACTGTATGTACGTAAACTCAGTGGAAACTATCAATATCTCTCAGTCATTTGTAGAATGGTTGAATACTGCTGCTGTTTAGCGACACAGGCCGCTGCATTTCATAGCTTACCTGGACCTTTAAAAGAAGCTGTGAAGGAAAGAGGCCAGACAGGCTGCAGTGTGATCTACACAGCAGGTTTATGCAGGTCACTGTGTCTCACTCGTCCTGCAGCAGGATCTGTAAGGCCAGATCCCAGACACTGATAGGACTACTGGGACGGGATGGTTTTGGCTGCCCCGCTGAGTAAAAAGCGTCGGGAACATTTATACTTCTGGAAAACTCGGTGTTAAGCTTGTCTGTATCACCCACATACCGCTGGCATCCTTTTCCCCGACTCTCCAGACGAGTTATAGAGGCCCTGGGATGAATATAGGCCTCCTGGGGGGAGTTAAGTTATTATAAGTGAAGTTTCAGATTTTGGCTGTTCCACTGTATGAATCCACTGCTGCACGGTGAAGTTTACAACATGGAGATGAAACATACTGCATTTTTGTTTCTTTACTGTTGTAGGTTAGTTTCTATTCTGAATTTCTAAACTGCCATCTACTCTGACACTGAAGCATCTCAACAACTGCTCTCCATTGGTGAAATGCTCCTGACTTACTCTCTTGATCTTTCCGATGCCACCATCACATTGTTGACTGGATTTCCATGAAATTTAGCACATTAATGGTTCACAGAGAGTTTATCTTTGGCTTATGTAGTCACCTGACTTTTGTTTTTAAAGTGAAATGTTGGATTGATTGTCATTTATTTTTTCACACACATTTATGTCCCACTCATGAGGAATTGTAATAAGTTTGGGAACCTCTTAGATTTTCCTGTACTTCTATTATTAGATCAAGATTACATTCGAAGCTGTTAGTCTCAGGTGCTTTTTTCTATTTAGTGTTAAATAATAAGATATAGTATGCTAAGTCACAGCCCAATTAGAAACCCCACTTAGGTCAAGAACAGATCCCTGCTCCACCCATTTTCCCAGGAAGCTAAGAATCAGTTGTAATGACTGGTTCCAAGTTGTTATAATTTTTGTCATAACTGCTTTTAAATCACTTTAATATCGCTTTATTTCAGGGAGAAATTCACCATTTACATTCTTCATGTTTAGCCAGTTATCAAAATAATGCATATTCTGAAATAAGTGTCCAAGGTTTCTCAAATGTGGTGTCCAATTTGGAACATTGCCTCACTTTACCTTTACTCTTTTTTCCCCTTTAAGTTTCCTTTTAACTCAGTTTTTACTTCCACTTTCATTCACTGTTGAAGTTTAGGAAAAGACCGTGGTTTGGTTGCACACTGAAAAATGCAACTTAATCTGACTCACTGTAAGCAGATGAAGCCAAGAGGTCATGTTAAAGCATTTATATCCAATGCCAAAGGACACATGGTTGGTCTCTCTGTGATGCCACCAACTTCTCCCAAAACTGCAGCACTTGATGCCCTTGGAGGGAGAATAGGTTGAAATGGCAACGTTCCAATAATAATAATTAAACAAGTTTAAATTCACCACAAATGGAACTTGGAAGCCCTATTTGGTAAATAATGTACTTGGTGATTGTTTTAGCATTTAGCCCAAAACCAAGTACAACAGTATGTTGTGCAGCCTCGCAGAGCAGCTTATGTGTTTGTTTTTACATATTTCAAATTTTATTTAATCTCTTAAAAACGAGGCTTTTAAAAAAAAACAGATGCAGAAAACAGCTCAGCGACAGTTAGGTAAGGATAAAAGAAAAATTAGGTTGTTTGGATAAGTTACACTTTCGAGAACTTTAAACAAAAAAGTCAAAGAGAAAGCAAGAGAGTATAATTTTTACAGAGTAAATAAGTATCTAAAAACAAATCAAAACTTTGATATTAATCAATCAAAATGTTATTTGATGTCCTCCAAATTTGCAACAGAAGTCAAATTAAATAATTCTTTTACCAGTTTAGTTATACACTCACAAAGAAGATCAAACAAAAAAGAAAACAGATTATGAATGAAAAGAAGCATGGAAAGGATTTTCCATTTGGTTAAATGTCTTTCTTTAAGTATGAACCACTTGGAGCATTGCATTTACATAAAGGTGGAGCTAAGAGTAGAAAATTTGTTGGACCAAAACATTGCAAATTCAGACACCCTAATTAAAAAGAGCTGACACAGAACCTGAGAGAATCAGCTGGCCTTTCAGTTGGTCTACTGTTCACTGAAACCTCATCAGAAATGGTCTCAGTGGAAGTTTGGCTGTCAAGAAGCTGTTCTTAAGAAAGGGAAACGTGCAGAAAAGGCTGAGGTATTCCAAATTACACAAGAACTGGACTGAAAATCAGTGGCAACGGGTCTCATGGAGTGATGAATTCCAATTTTAAAATTTTATTTCAAATTGCGGTCAATATGTGTCAGGAGAGCGCTAGGACAGTGTTTGTCTATAGTCATGCGTTGTGGGCTGCGTTTCAGCCAGTGGTTTTGGAGCTTTAGTCACAAAAGTAGTGTGAGATTTTGATCCACTTTGCAACACCATCTGGACAACATCTGATTGGCGGTAGCATCAGTTTTCAGCATGATAATGATTCCAAACACAGTGCCAGTGCACTAAAAGCATGCCTGGATAGAAAAACACACAGTGGAACACCATCAGTCATGGACTTGCCTTCCCAGAGCCCGGACCTCAGCATTATTAAACCAGTGTAGGATCATCTTGACAAAGAACAGAACAAAAGAACAGAAGATCCTTCAAGAAGTCCGGAGAACTTTCCCTGAAGAATACTTAAAGAAATTACCAGAATATTTCCCTAAGAGAGTTCATGCTGTGTTGAAGGTTAAAGGTGGTCATACCTTCTGGTCAAACCTTCTGTTTGCAAGGGTCAGAAGAAAGTTGGCTTAAAACGGACAGATCTAAGGCTACATCCACATGCACAAAAATATTTTTTAAAAGAAAGAGTTTGGCTTCATTTTGGAAAAATATCTCTGCCAACGTGAAAATGCAAAAAACAATGTCAAGAGCTTCACAAAGCAACAGGTGTTGACACATACTGTCCTCCCCTCACCCACAATGGGTGGCAGCAGATGGCTGCCCCTCCTTGAACCTGGTTCTGCTCAAAGAGGTTTCTTCCTGTTAAAAGGGAGTTTTTCCTTCCTACTGTCACCATGTGCTTGCTCATAGAGGGTCGTCTGATTGTTAGGGCTTTCACGGTATTATTGTAGGGTCTTTACCTTACAAATCATGACCTTTGTTGTTATTTGGCGCTATAGAAATAGAATAGAATTAAATAAATTGTAAGTATACAGAAATTTTGGCCAATCAGAAGACTGCAAGCAACAACAAAGTGCACGTGTGGACAAATAGCCAAAAAGCTGCTGTCATTTACGTATGGAGAAATAGCTTGTTTTAGACAAAGGATTAGCTTAGGTGCTACAATCAAGGATTTTTAAATGTGAATCAGGCAAAGCAATGCTAGTGCAGTCCAAGAATAAAAATATTATATATAAAACCTAGAAATGAGCATAACAGGTCCAAATTAAGAATTTACAGCTACAATTGTCTTTAAGACCTTAAAGGAAGTCAATATCAACATAGTAAGATCCAGTTTTTAATTTAATGCGTTGTGAAGTTTGACAGGAGTTATCCGAGTCTGTGAGAGCTCCAAATGTTTTGAAATATGTTATAAATAAAGGCGAGAGACTTCATAACGTTCATAAGTGTTAGTTCGGCTGGTTAGCATGCAAACATTTCCTAATTAGGAATGACCAAAAACACAGAAACAAAAGTGTGTAAGAGTAGAAGTCCAAAGATCAGGAAAGTTATTCACATCTATCCTGTACAGATGAATACCCTGCTGTATGTATGAATGCAAACCCATCCACACAGATGCACTTCTGGTGTGTTTAAGAAGTGAAACCACCTCTACTGTCACTTTTATGTAACCGGAGAATAAATTGGGATGTAAACATCTGGACAAAAGGTGCAGTCTGACTCACTTTTAAAACCATCTACATTGGTTCAACCCACCCTTTAGCCCGTCATTTTCTATGCATCGTAATGAGAGATTTGTCATATGTTTTCTGTTTGTACATGGATCCTTTTGAAATATGTGTATATAGGTATTTTTTTCTTTTAAGATTTCACTGATGTTTCAAAAGAAAGGCTGGTATACAACGTTAAATTACAGAGATCATCAGTCCCGTATAACACAAAAAAGAAAACATGTCTCATTCACATAAGATAAAACGGGCCCCAGCATCATTATTATAGCCTATGTAAGAAAAATCCATCTGGTCAATAGTATATAGAGAGATAACTCAACTCATCCTCATGATAAATACTGCCAGCGTGTTTGCTTATATCATCCATACAGTGATAAATGAACGGGGTTTGTCTTTAAGTACAGCACGTATTTCTGTGCTTTGTCAGCAGTCTGGGAAGATACTGTTTTATACTTTAAGCTCAACATCAACTCTTGATAAAAGTCTTAAAACACATAGTTGACGCCTGTCTCGCTGTCTCAGAGATCACGTCTTCACTGATAAGACTGTCAGAGAGAGGAAAACTCACAGACAAGGTCGGTGAGTTTTTCTCTGTTTTCTCTCTTTTCCATAAAGAGGAGGAACCACAGTACTCACTGTGGGTGTGCATATGATCTAGTCTGAGTAAAATGTCTATGACTCCATGCAAATATTTAGACTCAGCTACACAGCTAACTTCCCCCCGAATTCATTAAGTCATAAAACCGTGGGTGAATCATTCTTACATTAAGCATTGGTAAGACTAAACAAAACTTACAGAGCTCAGAGGGCTGATGCAATCGGTGGACGCCTGAGCTATTTCTGTTTCACTTTTCACACAGTGTGCTCTCCTCATTGCCAAACCCTACGCAGAGACAATTCACCTGACCATTTATTCACTTTAGGCCCATAAAATAAGGCCTGTTAAAAAAAAACAACTCGACCCAACTTCATATGTGGCTTCTGCCCCAAAAACAGCGAACGTCCAGTCCAAATTTCAAAACCGGGTCTGACCTGTCAAGAAAAAATTCAATTAAAATAATACCAATAGGTTTTTATGGTGCCTATGAAGCAAAAACAGAAGAGAAGAGCTGTAAAGTTTGCATGCTAAAGTGACAAACATATAGAGGTGTCATAAGCTATCATAAAAAAATGGAAGCATTCAAATGCTGGGATATCAAAGTTCAGTGTAACATTAACACTGAACTTTAAAAAATACTTTTTTATTGGAGCGACAAGCATTGGGGCCAAACAGCGATCTACATGATCAGGGGGTGACTGGCATCATCAGAGATCAAATATATAGATTTATTTACAGCAGGTTAATATGTTCTCATAAATATATTACTATAGTAATATGTTACTAATAAGCATATGTTTGTGTCCACAATGTTACCCCAGTTTCTGGGCTGTTGTTACCCAATTACATAAATTTAAATGTAATATTATTCAGCTATAACCACTGTTAATAAAAGATAAATCCTTGAATGTTACTGATATTACTTTGTAGCTAAATGTCAAGGCCGAAAGGCTGGTACGTGGGAGTTGACCCAAAAATAGACTGAATGGACACACGAATAATGAATTTATCAAGTTTTATAGAACAAAGGGGGATGGGAAAAACACAGAGTCCAAGCAGAACCTCACCCAGACCTTAGCATTAAGTGGTAATAACTTGTGGCGGTAATAACAAGCTATTTTCATACTTTCTTGTTTCCAGCTGATTTCTCCACTATCACCGCATTGTTACTGAGCTGTAAGAGAAAATGCAACGGTGTTTCTATTTTTGTGTTTTCTACACGGCTCATCACCCACTGTCATGAAAAAAATACACACATTTTCCATGAAAAAGTGGCTTTTCTGACTTTCTTCACTTTGATGCAGTGCCTACAGATAAAAGTGATATACAGCCGTGAGGAAATGTGCTTTTTTATGATTTAATCAACAAATACTTCAACAGATTGATCATTCCTCTGTGGGAAAACATAAGTATAGCGTTGGTATCAGGAGGTAATCTTGTCCCTTTTAATTACTTAACAAATAACTTCTTGTAGGTGTTATGCATGACTGTCCACTCGTTTGGTGAAATTTCTGATCATTCTTCCGTATAAAATCCTTTCAACTGGAAGCTGTGAAGGTTCCCTTTCATGTACAGCCAGTTTCAAATCCTCCCCACAACGTTTCAATATGAGTCAAATCCACCGTTTCCCCCTTTCCGAGCCATTCCTTGGTGGTTTTTCTGCTGTGCTTGAGATCATTGCCCAGCTCCTCGGAAACTGACAACTGTTTGCTTTAAGAGTCAGATGAAAACAGACAGGCTGGAAGTGAAATATTTCTGTGAATGATAAAATTTTCCGTAAAGACGTCTGATCGTCTTTGGTTTCGTGCCTGGGCGGTTTAATCGAGAAGTGGGGGGCAGGTGCAGGCAGAGTCTAACTCCAGGTGAGATGAGAAATTGCTCAAGCACGAGTAAAGAAAGCAGTCCTATTAATTATTAAAGGAAATTCAAGAGAACAGAGGGGAGCAGCAAGGGGCGATGATTTACTGTAAATATCTGAACTAAAATGTAAAAAAGCTCCATCAATTTAAAGAAGAAATACAAAATTGTGCTGCCTTTTATCTAAAAGATATACCAGAAAGCCTGAGCTCAGCTGAGACAGGAAGTGATACCATTAATAATCTTGACAAACTGACCCGATGCTGAGGGAAGGGCAGTTTATAACCGCAGAGAGACTTTTCTTTCTGGTGCACATTAAATGGAAGCCACTGTGCACATTTTGTTTGTTGTTCTGGAGCGAGTTTCTACTTCTAAGGTCAAATTATATGATCATACTGCTATTTTATGGCACTTGAGTGCATATTTAGGGATAATAAAAACAACTAGAATGAGCTGTTTTGTTACCAGCATCTCAATTCAGCAGTGTTTTTGGGGCCCGAGAGGCATGTGCTTAAAAGACAAACACCCCCACCGAGTTACCTCCATATAAGGCTGCCATGCAAGCCTCACTGCATAACACAGCTAACCCCAGAATTACCCAATACCTGCACAAACAGAGAAGAAGTAGGAACACATTTTGTATTGTTTGTCTTTGCGGTGCTGACAGAGCGAGCGCTGCCAGGTAAAATTAGTTCACGTCTGGGTTTCAGAGGGTTGATGTCATCGGGTGGTGACGCTGCCAGTCTGCAGCAGCTGAAAATTACAGGGCACGACCAATAACATGGATACATAACAGGGACAAACAACAAAGCAATGCTCAGCTGGGATTTGTTGACTCTGGAATTTTTCCTGCTTCTCTGTCCAAACAGACAATATTAGTTTGGGCTCTAATAAAAGATAAGGATGGTTAAAATAAAGCATTTGCGTGTTCACCAGGTTATAAAAACCTGCTATTATTAGCTGCAGTGAGCCCTATCTGCTATAAATAGAAGAAGTCAGTGTTTCGCAACAGATGGAAAGTAGCAGTAACATATGTGTCAGCTTCCTTTACAGAGAGAGCAACATCTGGGAAATAACATGTGGCTCAGGCTACGTGTGACTAAGCAGATCCTTCCATGGAAGTCTACGTTTGAGCCACTTCTGATCGAATCTCGAATCAAATCGAATCTCGTTAAAGGTCTGTTTCGATGACTAATCCCCCAACTTGGGGGTGTCACACTTATCAGCTCATGAGCTTCTAAATTTAAATTTTAAATCTTAAAATATACAAAAATATAAGTGTCATTTCAAGAATAAATATTTCAATCCATTGTGCCTTTACAAAAGCACAAAAAACCTTTACATGAAGTACACAACTAGACTAGTTTACTTTTTATTGTTCAAATCACGCTGACATCACCACCCCAGGAATAGAAATACTTTTTTTTTTTTTTTTAATTAAAGGATTTCCCTGTAGTTTTTACACTTTCACATACAAGGTCTTGAATAACCAGGCCCCATCTAATCTTAAAGACCTCAAAGAACCGTATCACCCCAGTAGAGCACTTTGCTCTCACACTGCTGGTTTACTTGTGGTTTCTAAGACATTTAAAAGGAGAATGGGAGGCGGAGCTTTCAGCTTTCAGGGCTTTTCACTGGAACCAGCTTCCAGTTTGGATTCAGGAGACAGACACCCCCTCGGCTTTTAAGATTAGGCTTAAAACTTTCATTTATAATAAAGCCTATAACTAGATCAGGTGACCCTGAATTCTCCCATAGTTACTCTGCAATAGTACTATGCTGCTGGAGCATTCCCATATATGTTTCTTCTTCACTCACCTTTTTTTCCACTTACTGTATATTTACACAGCAATCTGCATTGGCAGATAGCTGCACCTCCCTGAGCCTGGTTCTACTTGAGGTTTCTTCCTGTTGAAAGGGAGTTTTTCTTTCCCACTGTCAACAAGTGCCTGCTCAAAGCGGGTTATCTGATTGTTGGGGGTTTCTCTGTAGCGTTATATATTGTTGTGATTTGATGATATATGAATAAAACTGAATTGAAATGAGCCTTACAATGAATGTTTGAATCAGCAACTGGTTTTGGTGAAACCCTCAATACAATTCCCATTCTTTGAGTGTGCATTTATATAATAATTAAATGTTTAGCATTGTTTGAAGTTCATTCATTGACTTCTTGGCTTTCTGACTAAAATGAATAATAATGATTAAATTCTTTATCTAGGGTGTTGGATGGCTTAATTCACTCAGGCAAACCCACTGACGGCTGATTTGGATCTTTGATATTCAGAAAATGGGACCATGGTTACAACTACAAACTACAAATCAGCTCATAACAACAAGAGCATTAGGCCATGAAAACATACACAATGTGCCAGGCAATCCAATAATGCCTGTGTCTTTTTGAAATGAAGCTGAAAGGAATTAAAAACATGCTCAGACTCGCTCTTGTCTTGGTGCACTGAGGGCGGTGCGGATACATCATGTGACCATTTTACATGTCATTTCTTCTCTTTACACCACAATGATGCCGTTTCCTAAAATATAGTAGCTCATCATCTCAAATCCCCCAACTAAATCTACGTGAAACTCAATCAGATTGCATTCTTCTAATAAAGAATGAAGCAGCGCATTAATGAACGGGAGGCTGCTGGGGTGGATAGAGGGCACGTAGCACAAAGCAAATGACTCATGTCCAGTATCCCATCTGTGGTCAGGTTCAGACAACAAAAGTAGTCCAGTTAAAGTCAGGGAAAGATTGTGGCTTCGATTAAATATGAATAAAAACATTGTGTCTCAATTCACTCTGGCATTTTCTTCTTTCCCATAATCACTGATCGCTGTGGGGAGATTACTGCACCACGAGATCAGATATCTTGGCACAAAAATATAAAAAACCTTTTCACATTTTTCTGATAGAAAATGAAATAAGTTTGAAAATGCATTATGCGGTTCTGTGGCTGGTGTTGTCACTGATGCAGACTTAAACCTGCACAGAGAAAATTCATCTTACAACCAACATATTCCAAAAGGCCCAACTTTTATTTTGAAGGCAACTGATCTCCATTTCCTGTTTTCCTGCATCACACTTTTTCAACTCCAACTACAGCTCTGCCATTAGTTTGCAAGTGTTTGCAGAGAAGTCAGTGTCTTCCATGCAAACTACAGGCAACCCTGACAATCTGATAGCAACCAAAGAAACCACAGAGAGGTTTTTTTAGTGCAGCATCGTCTTTGCAACCAGTTTTACCCTGCTTGAAGAAAACACCTAGCAACGTTGTCGGACGGTATGTTATTGCTGAGGCTGATGAGTGTCTAAGGAAGATGAAGTGTGGCTTAAACCATGATTGTATACGGAGAGCTGGATGTGTAGCAGCCACTCAGTTTCGCAGTATCGCAACCGAAAAAATCCCCTTCAGTCCAAAAAAACAGTATTCCTGTAGACCACAATTATAAAAATGCAATCAAGCAAGGCAAGTTTCCTTTTATAATTAAAGAACGAAGGTTTTCCTATTTTAGCTTTTCCTCAGCTTTGTGACCTTATCTGGCAGCATACAGGATTATTAAATAACAATTTTAGAAAACAAGATTAATATCTTTATTTTTTCAGCCCCGAACAGCTGATCCATTTTAATCCTGTGTGTTTACAAAACAATTCGTATCTGCTCTACTAAGCTTACACAGCCTCACCTGCAGTCGAAAATAACTTTCCTCTGAGGAAATTGGATCACTGTGAATTCCTGTTTTCTGTGTTCAGCTCCTGTTTTTCTGTTGCTCTCCTTTTAAACATTTCATGAAGGTTCAGATGTGCAACAGATGCCCCCTTCTCGCTTTCCAATTTCTTTGTATGCGTGCAGTGGAAGCTGAGGTGGGGGTCATTACTGCATCTTGGCTGAGCGACTTGATGGGTCACAGTTCAGCGGTGGAGCTTCAAATGAGGAGGAAGGGAGGCCCGGCAGGGATGGCTGCCTCTTCCATCTGCATTACCTGCATTTCTGATGGTTGCCTGCTCACTTACAGACCCTCTGTGTCTTTAATCAGCGAAGAACACAAAACAGAAAACATAAAGGATACGTACAAAGGACGAGGCATACCAGGCTTTTACAGCCTCCCTCTGAGAGTATTAGAAACACACTCTGGGCACAGTGGGCCTGTTAGGGTGGGAGGAGGCACGCCAGGGGTTAAAACGTGGTTGGAAAATAGTTTTTGTGTGCGTGAGAGAAGAAAAGTCCTCTGCGTAATTCGCCCTCCTTCACTATCTGATATATTTAGCAGAGCTGGCCCATCTGAAAGCCCCCAGAATGCTGGGTATTTTCTTGATCCGTGCTGAGTTAAAGGGGAAGGCATGCAGGCCTGATCCCAGGGTCACCACACTTAAAAGCTGCTGTGGACAGCAGCCAGCCGGGTGAAGGCGCTGACGAGATTCTGACTCAGTGTGAGCTTGTCGGCATGTATATTTGTGTTTGTCCTCATCTGAGTCAGGCTCAGCAGAACATCAGCGAGTGACTCAGGCCCTCAGGTATGAAATATTTGGGCTTTAAGCCTCGTCACAAAGCGAGGACTCCCCTCATCGGGAGAAAACGGTGGGTGTGCCTGAAGAGTTTGTGTTATTTTTGGTTCTTAAACATTTATTATATTCTCTTTGCTCTTTGATGGAGACGTGAGCTGGTGGTTACTCCTGAAAGTTGCCCTTTCCTGGGCACCCACACAGCTGTTGTGCATCAGTGAGGCTGTAGTTAAAGACTGCCGTTTGCACCCACTCTCTGCTGTCGCTGTCGTTGTGGTAAATAGGCCTTTATTGCTTAGCCCTAACGTCAGTGCTTTGCGCTCAGTAATATTTTGTCTCCTTTGTTCCCTGCTTTAAATTTGTGTGTTGTTTCCCAAAGTAGTTACCAGCTTTTCCCCAAGGAGTATGTAGAGCCAGCTTCTCTCAGCGGATCCAAAGGGACTACTGCTACAACAATAAAGGCAAAGACTTACCTTTAACCGACCTGCCTGCCCACACTACATCGAGTCACTCACTCTCTCTCCCTGGATGGAAAATCCTAACCCCAAATTATTAAGACTTCTGAATCAAATCAAAACTTGCACCAGAAATCTTCAGTCAACTTCCTCTCTCTTCTTCTGCAGACCTCCCTGCTCTGCACCATTAACCAGTCTTTTCATTATTCACTCCACTCTCTATGACTAACGACTAAGTCTTTTAAACCCTTCATCAGTGGTTTGAGTCTGCTTTTTGGGTCCAGTTTATGCAAAAAAAAAATAAAAATGGCAGTAATCACCGGGAAACTGCACAGGGACTGCACATATGACTTAAAGATTCAGATTCTTGCATATTCACAACCTCGCCGTCTCATCTCAGGTTGTTACACAGTGCCATTCTGCTCCCTTGATTTATTATTTAACTTTTCTGCATCAGTGTGGACATTTTCTCAGGATCAGCAAACAGGGCATACGCCAGAGCAGCCTCATGCTGGTGTTTTAAATGGGTTAAAATTGTCACTACAATTGTCTATAAACACAGAACTCAAAGCCCTAAATTTTAGGGCACAACAAGCAAATGAAAACCCGTCTGTGCTTTCAGTATGTTCAGCTTCACAGCCACAACAGAGGGCATCAAAAAGCACAGCGCTAAATGAAAAACAACCTCCGACCTTTGGCCATCAATGAAAAGAAAAGAAAAATGGCCACAAAAACATGAAAGTTGGAGTTACCAGGTCTAACATGGTAACAGCTTCATGTTTAAAACAGCACCAGTGCAATAACTATGTACGCAGATGGCCATAATAACAGGGTTCCCATCATAAATCGCCCCCTCCCTCCCGTTTAGAGATGGATCCACCCTCGTGGCTCACCAGCCAGGAAGCACATCTCAACTCCACGACACTCCTGAACCCCAAGCCACAGAGCTTTCACCAGCATGGCTCCATGGAAAAATTAAACTGGACACTGCAAGGAGGCCCAGCTCTGTGGTCGTGGCAGGGAAACATGATTGGATAAACATACGGCAGAGCTTTGAGCTGCTTCCCTAAGTGCCCGGTGGTGATGTGACGAGGAGCAGGCAGAGGTAGGGGCGGGCTTTGGATCCGAAGGGCGTATACTATTCACGGAAGAATCGGTGGGGCTGAGTTTCACAGAAGGTGGAAAAGGACATTCATCCATGTAGAACAGAGCAGGCAGCAGTGACATCCTTAGTCAGTGTTTATTAAAAACAGACCTCATTATCAGCCCACTCTGCCTGCCTGGGCTATTTCAGTCTGCAACGAGCAGGTGATTCATGTTAGAGCGATCGGTGCCACGTCTTCCTACGTCACTCACATCCTAACCTGAGCGTGCCCTCTCTAGGAAGAGTCTCATTTTTCAATTAAAGCCAATCATTAGAGTGTTATTTCCTGTCTCAGTCTGTAACCAGCTGGGTTCCTGCGAGCATCAATCTGTGGCCCGACAGCGAATGTGGGTTTGTCTGCTCGCTGCATCGGAAACTAAGCCTCCAGAGGCCCACATGCAACAAATCATGTCCATCACAGCTGGATCTGGATGCTTTGAAGACAATTATTGCTAGTTTGAGGCATCCACACAAAGTGCATTCAGATGTAATGGTTTTTATATTCTCCTTTGATTTGGATATAAAAAAATAAGACTAATGAAATGCATATAAAAGCTTTGGATAGTATTTTTATAATCGCATATGTGAATATATGAAAAGTAATACATCTTATTTAATGGGATTTATCTAATAAAAAAGAGAAAATCTACATTTAATTTGAAAATGGGGAAGCGTTCACAAAAATACAGCCTACTCTGAAATATGTACAATATTGTAACGGCAGGTGTTCGGTGATGTTAGACAACGATGACCCGAGTATATACAAAATATAGTTTTTAAACAATGACTTCATTTTTTAGGGGAAAAAAATCAATCCAAACGTGATCCTATATATGAAAAAGTAATTGCCCACTAAGCATAATAACTGGCTGTGCCAACCCTCACATCAAGAACTGTAATAAAGTGTTTACAATAACTGGTAAACGCTCTTCAACATCGCTTTGGAGGAATTTTGGCTTGTTTAACATCACGCCTGAGCATCTAAATCGCAACAATGACCAGACTTTGACTAGACCACTCGACTTTCATTTGGTGTTTTAGCCATTCACAGGTGGACTTACTGGAGTGCTCTGGATCGTTGTCCTGCTTCATAACCCAAGTGTGCTTCAGCTTCAGGGCACCAACTCATGGTCGGACATTCTTTTTCAGGATTTAGTAGAGGATTTTAGCAAATGTGAGACAAGCCTATGTGTTCTTTTTGGTCAGCAGTGGTTTTCTCCTTGGATGCCATTTCTGCCCAGTCTCCTTTTTATTGTTGAGTCATGAACTCTGACCTTAACTGAAACAAGTGGGTCCTGCAGTTCTTTAGATGATGTTTTCATCGATGCTTTCTTGAAGTCATTTTGGAAAGCCGGCCACTTCTGCCAAGGTTCACCACTCTTCCAAGTTTTCTCCATTTGTGGATGATGGCTCTCACTGGGGTTCAATAGAGTTTTAAAGCCTTAAAAATGGCTTTTTATCCAGTTCCAGACTGATAGATGTCAATGACTTTATTTCTCAGCCGTTTCTTAGAACGTGGTATGAATATGTATGTTCCATCCCATGCCCTCCGATCTCAGGATACTGGCCTTCTAAAAGTTCCTAAAGCCAGAAAGCCAGAGCATGCCTATTAGGCAGGCATGCTCTGTGGAGGTTTTTAAAGCTAAGTTAAAGACCCACTTGTTCACCCTATCCTATGTGTCTTAATTCTATGCCTATTAGTTTTTAAATTGTTATCAGTTTTTAAATTGTATTCCTTTTTTCTGTATTGCTTTTATTTTTTTATTTATCTTTCTATCTTCAAATAATTGTTCGGCACTTTGTTTGAAAGCGCTTTATAAATTGTCACAGTCTGGCTGCGAAGCTGACTGCGTGGAGTGAGGAGGTGGACCCAAGAGCAACACGCGAAGAGACAAAACAAAACTTGAGTGTGACAAAAACGAGCTGGCAAAGAAGTACAAAACAAAAGGCAAAGGCGAAACTAAACAATAACCTAAACTGGGTGAACTAAGATTAAAACATGAAAAAACCTTGAACGTGGGACCTGGGAGACTTAACACAGGGGTTGAAAACACAAGGGGAAACTAATAAACAAATGAACTTAGAAAACCCAATG
>VUQG01019590.1:0-32137 GCA_015106755.1 Etia nguti | reverse complement strand
AAGTACAAAACAAAAGGCAAAGGCGAAACTAAACAATAACCTAAACTGGGTGAACTAAGATTAAAACATGAAAAAACCCTGAACGTGGGACCTGGCATGGATACATGGAAAAACCTGGATACATGACGTGAACATAGCAGACGACGTGACAAAGACTAAATGAGAAAACACAAACTAAATACACACAGGAGGATAATGAGGGAAGTGGGAACACATGGGGAAACAGCTGATAGGAATGGACATAACGAGGTCACAAGGGGAGAGTAAAACTAAACACACTGAACACAGGAACACAGGACCTCTTCAAAATAAAACAGGAAACATAATGAAACGCAGACAGGACTACATGAACTTGACAGCAAAAGACATGCAGACATGAAACACATAAAGGACAAGGGAGACTTAACACAGGGGTTGAAAACACAAGGGGAATCTAATAAACAAATGAACTTAGATAACCTAATGAACTTAAACATAAACCATAAACATCAAAATAAACTAAAACTCAAAAACCTTCTTTATAAAGAAGGTAGCATTGTTTGGTTTCTGAAAATTTGCTTACTTAGCAAGAAGAACTTTGTTAACTATAAGACATTTTTCCATCATTCATAACGCTGATGTTGTGCTTCTGTGCTTCTGATAATTATAATGCTAAATATGCTGCAGGCATCAGGGAATTCCCTGCATACACACTCAAAATCCAACTAAAAGGGAAACTAACTGGGTGCAGTTGTAAATGACTAACATGCTGAAAGTGCTGCAGGGGTGAGGGGGTTTTTTTTGTAGGCTAAGCTGGAAGTTAGCCTACAAAAAAAAACCCCAGTCGTTCTTAGTTACAACATCTTCTTTGTTACTTTGACAAAAAGCCAATAGAAAATGTCAAAATTTTTGATTTTATCACACAAAATCATGGGAAGTACCAGTTTATGATGCTTTGTTCAGCAAGGTAATCTTCACAAAATGATGCCACGTTTGTAAGTGTAATAAACTAAACAAACTGCTAAATACTGTGCTGTAGAACAACAATTTTTTAAAAAAGAAATATCTCAAGTCTGTGTTAACTTTATTTCAGGCATCTAACCAAGTATTTGTGGAGAAGAACTTTAGGACTCATTACTGCAACGCCCCAACACCTACAGCACGCTAACTGGTTATCCAGACTGAGAACGGCTGCTGTACACAGGCTGATCTGGACATGAACAGTGTAACAGACGAACAGAGTTACCTGACATAAACACTGGTTTGGGAATTCTTGTGATAAATCCTTGAATCCTGGGTGTTTTTGCCATCACCATCTTGGTGTTTTGGAGCCAATGAGATGAGTGAAGGGTGGATCTGACTAAGAAAATAAGCACAGCGCACACTCATTGGCTAACGACTTAGAACTGACAACCCTTCAGCTAGTGAACATATCGTGGATAATCCTCCTTTCTGATTATTAGGGAGACCACCATTACAAAATGAACTTCCTGTTTTATACAGTATCATCTTAAACTAACGACTGAGCTGTAAACTCTTCAGGCCAGTGTTTACTGTGACCCCAGAGAAAAAAAAAAGCAGAAAGCCAGGGTTTTGTTTTTTGAGGTATCAGTGGAAGCTCAACACACTGTCTGTATATATACTGAAAACATTGGGAACATCAACATAACAGAAATTAACATAGCTAACAACGCTATACCCAACTTGTAAATTCTGAAGCATTTATGTGTCCCAGAGTTTATCAGCAAGTGGTTAAAAAAATCCAACATCATAGTAGTGTTGAGACAGGTGTTTTTCATGTCAGATTTATAGAAATTAGTGAAATTTGTGGCATAAAAATGATGCCACCAAATCTGATTATGCGCCTTGTTCACCTGAAGCTAGCGCAAGTGATGGTTTAGTCTATTTTTAAACACAAATCGACAAATGACCTTATAGCAGTTTGGGTGATGCTAGCCTGTCATTCCTGCAGCGTATTGCATGTACTGTGTTATGGCTCAACAAGTTGTAACTATTAGCGATCGTGGCTCAAGAGTTGGCAGTTTGTCTTGTAATCGGAAGGTTGCCAGTTTGAGCCCCGGCTCCGCCAGTCTCGGTCGTTGTGTCCTTGGGCAAGACACTTCACCCGTTGCCTACTGGTGGTGGTCAGAGGGCCTGGTGGCGCCAGTGTCCGGCAGCCTCGCCTCTGTCATTGCGCCCCAGGGCAGCTGTGGCTACAATGTAGCTTGCCATCACCAGTGTGTGAATGTGTGTGTGCATGGGTGGATGACTGAATGTAGTGTAAAGCGCTTTGGGGTCCATAGGGACTAAGTAAAGCGCTATACAAATACAGGCCATTTACCGTATTAGCAATTAGGCCCTCGTAACTGAACAAGAAAACTAAAAACACTTATGTAAGTGCTTTTGGCTGCTCTCTTATTTCTGAAGAGGTTGCTGTGGCTCCTACAGCCTGCAGGCCAAAGTATCCTTGGGCCAGAGTGAGATTGTTAGAAAGCATTTAGCTGCTGAATGAATGTATGTGATTGTGTGACTGTGCGCTGGATGCCCTTATTCACCCACCGGCTCTAAGAGTGCACTCCTGTGATCCCCTGAGGCTGGATTTGTGTCTCTTCCCGGACTCAAACCAGGGATCTTGTAAAGCAAATCTATTACCCACAACATTCTGCTGTTTTTCTGATAACAACTTTAAGCACCAAAGTTTAATTAAGCCTCAAACCTTATCTCATGAACCAGCCATAATTTTCGGGGTGGCGGTGACAGATTCACAGGAGAAAACCAAGAGAAACATTTTTTTGTTTTGCTTTCTTATTCCTGAATTGAATATGAAACAATTTGGATGCAAACTCTTCCTTTGTCTCCATCCATCACAGTAAAATAAACTCATCAGTTCCCCAAATTATCCGGAGCACCAAGAATAAAATTCCTGCTATCTGTTCCTCATCATGGTGTCCCCCCCCGCCCCCCCCTCAGTGAGGAGCTCATTTGCATGTCATTATCCCACCATCCGTGAAACGAAACGTGGAATTACTTACTGTGAGACAGGGAAAGGAAAAGCAAGAGTAATCTGTCTGCCAATGCGAGGGAATCGAATTTGAAATGCAAATCATAGAAATAATTACGGCTTTGCATTGCTAATGGCATCACAGAATAAACAGTAATGAAGGTTTTTTTTGTTTATCTGCAAAAATCTTTCAATCTTTGTGTACTTTTGTTCCATTTTGAGCTCCTCTTTCAGAAATTAATTGCTTACCCAGAGAGGAAAGTTCATTAACTAGTCATTAGTCTGTCTTTGTCAAAGTAAACCTTCGGTAACTGTGAGTCACAGCAGTGTATTTTAACAGATTGGTGCGATAATGAATTTGAATTCCACACAGACGTTTTCCTCCACACTGAACGCTCTCCAGCCAAAACAGATGCCTGCATCACTGCCGCTGCTGTAAACACAAATAAATCACCGAGGCAGATGGAAACTTTTCATTTTAGTGATTTAAAGTTGAACAAAAAGACGTGAGGAAAGTTTTAACTGATGTGAAACACAGTGTTGTTGCGGTGAAAGCATCGTGATGACTGAATCACACAATCAGACAAGTTTTGACAAAGAAATAAACTCCACATCCAGCCACAAAGAAAGCTAAAGACAGTAGCTTCAGTGCAAAATATGTCTGTAATTCCTTATATTTCCTGAAATTTCAGTGATACGGGCCTAGAAACCAGTTGGCAGTGGCCTGGCAACCTCTGGTCACCAGGGAAAATGAAAATTCGACTAACCAGTTCAGAGTGGTTGCTGGAGTTTGACGGCAGTCGCTGGGAAAATTATAGCTAAAGCTTCAGTCACACAAGCTAACAGACCAGTCAATGAGCCCCTGGCTACCACCTGTTGCTGGGGACAAATGTGTATTCCCCAGCCACTTGGTAAAAAACTTCCCCCGGTGCATATTTTGGTTGCTAGCATATTGTTGCAAATCCAGTTTGAATGGAAGTGTAGCTTCTCTCCAAGCTGCAGTGAAACTGTGAAAATTGTGACACAAACCAGAAATGGAGAAGCTTCAGCAGGAGCTAACATGTTTCAAAAGGCACAACATTTACTCCATTTCCAGTTCATGTTGCACTTTTTTTAGTTTTATGAGCTAGGAGTTGGCATTTGCAGACAAATACAAAAAACTACAGGCAACTGCGGCAATCCACAAGCAACCAAAGCAATCACAAGGAGGTTTTTGAAGAAGCATCCTCTTTGTAATTGATTTCGCCGAGTGAGAGCCAGCAACCTCCAAGAACCACTGCCAAGCAGTTAGGAAATACACGTTTTTCCCTATCAAGCAGTGGTTCTATCACATCCAGTATGACGGACAACTCTTGAGCACTGTGTACATGACATCACATAATAAACATCTACACTGTGCTTCACTGAAAACCTTTCAGTAATTAAGGTCACCCATAGTTTGTGTGGAAGATGGCACGACTCTCACCAGCTACTTGCTAAGGCCTCACACAGGACTAGAGACCCATCAGTGACCCCTTGGTGACCTCGGGCAGTATTCCCTGTTTGACTGACAGGTGGCTGTTGTAGGTTGCTAGCTGTCAGTGGGAGAAATTAAGCAAAAAGACCTTTCAAAAGCCTTCTTGGGATTGCTTGCATTGCTTGCAGATTGCCAAAGATGTACAGTTTGCGTGAAAGATACTGGCTTATAAAAAAAAACCCCAACATTTAATCTCAGAACTGCAGTGACCAACATATTTCAAAAGGTACAGCTTTTACTCTGAAGGTGGTTTTACATCTTTTTTTTTTTTTTTTAAAAGAAGAGAAATATTCAAAGAAATTAAGGTTACACAGCATGTGATACTGAAGCTTTCTAATAGACTGAAGAAAGTGAAATACCTAAAGTTCATCTTAAGTGACATTAACAGACTTTAGGCCGTTTGTCGCAGATGTCACTTACATCTTGACTTTTACTAATAGACTCACCATTTGTGTTTATGTGACACCCGCCTCCAGCCAGCGATGAACCTTCAGTCGTGTTTAGACAGGCCTGGCAGGAGTCTAGCAGGGAGGCTAATAGCTGGTTTTTGCTTTTTCAGGTGGAACCACAGACAGATGCTGAGGTCAGTCAGAGCCGGTGGCTCCAGTAACCACTGCTGCTTTGTCTGCTGCTGCTTCTGGCCCACATGGTCGACACTACAGCCCTTCAAACACAACTTTATCAAGAACTATTTTCTCATTATTAAACGGTTCACTTACAGCCACTTCATTTGGTGCACCTTTCTAGTACTGGGTGAGACCGCCTCGTCTTCAGGACCGCCTTCAGCAAGGTGCTGGAGACATTCAAGGTTTTTGGTCCATGTTGGCATGACAGCATCGCACAGTCACTGCAGATTTATCAGCTGCACATCCAAAATAAGAACCTCCATTCCACCAGAGATAATAATCACTCATCATAAGACACTCGTTAACTGCTGCATTTTGACTGACATTTCAATACAGTGAGAAAAGACTAAGATGACCAGGACGGCATTTACATGTACACGGTATTTTGGTAAATGTGCCATCGTGTTTTGGGTTCACACTTAACTGGTGTGTTGTATTACTAAAAACTGAGCTTTTGAGAAACTCCTGTCCAGGTGAAGAATTTAGAAACTGAGATTCTGTCTCGCAGCGTCAAAGCTTTTTTTGACAGCAGATGCCGTGTTATTGTTTGTGGCCTTTGGATTGGCCAACATTTCTTCACGGTTAGTTTTTTGAGTTTTAATGTGTGAGATATTTTTCAAAACAAACTCATAAAAATCCCTGTTTTAAAAAAAATACCCATGTCGCTCCATGATGTAGCCCAAATGCCATTATGCGGGACTGCACAGCACTTTTTTAAATCTGTTTTCCTGCATCCCACATATTGAGATGTTGTCCCACGTTTTAAAGCGTTCTATGGTTCTCAAAAATCAACACTGAATGGCGGTTTTCTAAAGTCTGGCTCTTATCCAGTGCTGCAAAGAAAGTAGAGGAGACTGACTCCCCAGGGGTTTCATCAAGCTGTGCACATAAGAGGTTAAGGGCATCAGGAAAATCAGGAGTCAAACCAAAGTTAAATGTTATTCAAATTTCAGTGGGATGTGTTGGAAACAGTTTCTCAATGAGAACGTGAAACTATTTATATTTATAGTTGGTTAAAAGTGGTAGAGTTATTTTTCCAGTTGATACAAGCCGAATATGTGAAGCGACACAGTATATGTAAGTCTCAAAAAGAGATATGCCATTTTACTTATAAAAAAAAAAATTACCCTCTCGCCCTGGTGAGCGGTCTATCCTCCAAGCTCGCGTCCTCTACCAGAGGCCTGGGAGCTTGAGGGTCCTGCTCAGTATCTTTGTTGTTCCTAGGACCACGCTCTTCTAGACTGAGATCTCTGATGTTGTTCCTGGAATCTGCTAGAGCCACTCATCTAGCTTGGGGGTCAGTGCACCGAGCACTCCGATTACCACTGGGACCACTGTTACCTTCACCCTCCCACATCTTCTCCAGCTCTTCTCTGAGCCCTTGGGACTTCTCCGGTGTCTCATGTTCCTTCTTCCTGATGTTGCTGTCATTCGGTATCGTTACATCTATCACTACGGCCGTCTTCTTCTGCTTGTCTACCACCACTATGTCTGGTTGGTTAGCCATCACCATTTTGTCCGTCTGTATCTAGAAGTCCCGCAGGATCTTAGCTCGGTCATTCTCAACCACCTTAGTTGGTGTCTCCCATTTTGACCTCGGGACTTCCAGGCCATACTTGGCACAGATGTTTCTGTATACTGTGCCGGCCGATTGGTTGTGGCGTTCCATGCATGCCCTGCCTGCCAGCATCTTGCACCCTGCTGTTATGTGTTGGATTGTCTCAGGGGCATCTTTATACAGCCTGCACCTGGGGTCTTGCCTGGTGTCAGAGACCCCAGCTTCTATGGATCTTGTGCTCAGAGCTTGTTCCTGTGCTGCCATGATTAGTGATATATATGTACATGCTGTGTGAGCTTGTATGGAGTGATGGACAAAACAGAAAAGCTCTTTTTGAGTCTTTGCTCCCTTCTGACTGGTTTTAATTTGCATTAGTGTGGTTTGATTTTTGCTTATATTATTAAATATTTTATTTTGTGCATTATGAACACTGAATTGAGGTTAGGAGGGTGGACTGGGGGACTTGATAATGACTTTTAGGTATATGGTTATGCTTCATAATATAGGTCTAAAAGAAACATTTCTATAAATTATATATTGCCGAGTCAGTAACGTGTCGTTTCTGTTTTTTTCCCCGATTTTTTGTGCATCTGCTCAGATTGACTGCTTATGAAAAGGACTGCGCTTTCATGAATTACAATAGAAAGAGATGATATCCAAGTGCAGGAAAACTAAACCTGTGTCTGTTGTGTGCTATTTTTAAAAGCCAGCTGTATTAAAATGTTTGCCTACCACAAAATTTTGTGTGGTAAATAATCTTATCCCTCTCTTGGTTTGTTGGAGTCTGGTCACCCTAGGAAAGACAGAGATGCATTTTTAATGTGGAGCCCTCTTTCTTCTCGAAATGTGACTAAATCCCGAAACATTACAAAACGCTCTGCTGACTGTGACTTGGCCACCGGTCACAGTCAGCAGCAAACTACCAGTGTTATTAAGAACCATAAATATGGCTGTAAACATGCAGGGTGATGACTCAATGAGGCGCGATCAGAGTGAGTCAAAGCTTATCTCGCTTATCGCCATGTCTCATTCCAAATAGTTGAGCAGTCCAAGCACAAACTAGCACAACCACATCCAGCACAAAATAAGACACACTCTTCTTTAGTGTTAAATTCAGTGCACTTTGCACTAAATCGCATGCTTCATGCTTAGTAAGTCACATTTGTGTGATTCATTTACATTTTGAACTCTGAGAGGCGAACGCTTACCTGCATCCACACCTTTCATTCAGAAAACTGACAGTTCACCTTAAGCAAATGCAGACAATAAAGACTTTTGCACTTGTAACTCCTTTGTGACCAAAACAGGAAACGTAAGTTGCTCTGATGAAATACAATCAGAAGGGGTTGGTGCATGAGTTATACTGAAACCAGCCAGCCTTATCTCACTTTTCAGGCACCGGTGTTTTGGGGATGTAAGATAGTGGCTGATTTTTTCAAAAGTTTCTCACCTCCTCGTCATGCTAAAAACTCCTTTTGAAAAGCATCTCTGGGGCCAGTGTGCATCACATTATGCATACAAAGGTTTCAGTAACACAACCCAGCACTGATCCTCAAGACTCTGCTCACGTCGTCGGCCTTTTCTCTTTCTGTGCCTCTCTACATTTATGCAAACACAGCAGGGAGCTGAGATAATCCTCTCAGCCTGTGATGACACAAGCCTGCGGGTGGTCCAAGTGGTCAACAACCTCTGTTCACTCAAATAAACTGAAGGTGATGGGAATCAACAGGCAGCTTCTGCCTTTGTCTCACTTCTTCAGCCGATGCTTAGAGAATTACTTTTGGAGCTGGAAGTAGCCGGGCAATTTGAATCGGTGTGAAACTTGATTTATAACAGGCCTCTCGATGCAACTGGACAACAAATAATCAGAGCACCAAAACACGCAGAATCACGCTGGGCAAACACATCCTTCTTATCGCTGATGGCTTTAAGGCAATGAAAACAGACTGTATTGTTATTTCAACAAGGACAAACATAAAAGCAGCTCAGACTTTTCCACATCAGCACTTTTACACAGTCATATATAAAACCTGTCTCTGTTAGATAAACAGTGTTACGATTGAATCGGCTGGATGGAGGGGCACCCAGACGTCTGCTTGTACCAGCAGTTTTGAAAATTGTCAAAAGTACGCCAAATATAGTTTTGCATGCCTGGAAAAATGGGCATAAAAACATAAATTAGTAGGAAACAAGTAACCTTTTCTTCTCCGTTTTTTTTAAACTGACATTTTACTTGGTTTCATGGCGTTGACCAAAGAGGCACACTGCATCCACTTCAGGTACACAGAATAATTTTAATAATCATCTTTAAAAACAGGCTTAAGGCTTTCATATACATCTAGATGGGGTTGTCTCGATCTGTCTTGAGTGATGAGCTTATCTGTACGACCCTGTTGACAGAGCCGATTGTTACCACATGCTAGTGTAGGATGCTGGTGCAGTGCTAAGTAATGCTGGCTGAGAACAAGAATGTCCTGTTCTTCTGAGAAGTCTGCAGGGGAATTGAGAAAGGTCAAAGGTTAAATTTATTTATATAGCACATTTAAAACAACAGAGTTGACCAAACATTAAAAGAAAAACTGCACTAAAGTCCCAAAACATTAAAACATTAATACAACGTTAAAAGACAATCAAATAAAATGAAAGTGGACCATAAAATGCAATCATCTATATGCATGTCACATTAGAGCCAAAGTCCAAGGAGAATAGATTTGTTTTTACTAAAGATTTAATTGTTTGTACCGCCTCTGTATCTGCTGTGCAGGTATAGAAGGGTAGATTAGTCCATAGATCTGGTTCTGTTGCTACAAAACCTCGATCACCTGCCAGTTTTAATCTGCTTTTATGATTGCATAAGAGCAGCTGGTTAGATGACCTCAGAGCTCTCACAGGTGTGTGAATGTGAAACAGCTCAGACAGACACAAAGTTGGCATTTCATTTAAAGCTTTAAAAGGAAGCAATACAATCTTAAAATCAATTCTAAAATGGATAGGCAGCCAGAGTCGTGACAGGACTGGGGTGATGTGTTTGACATTTAACACCAGTTAGAAGATGAGATGCTGCATTCTGGGCTAACTGAAGGCAGTGCACAGACGATGGTTCTATTCCAAAGTACAGGGGATTACAGAAGTGATAAAAGCATCTGAAAAAGTTCTTATGAAGTGCTTCATGAGAAGGACCTTTCCACAAAGTTTGGATATAACTGGACCTCCTTTTCTGGACATCTCATCAATGATCTGCAAACATGGCTTTTTGCATTGGGGTTGACCAGGATTAGACAGAATGCATATTGCAGTTTAGAGATAAAAAGCACTCAGTTAATGTGTGAAGGGAGTAGGCATCCTTGTACTTTACAGGTACATAAACCTGAGTGTCATCTGCATAACAATGGAAAGCGATTTTGAGCTTTCTAAGAACTGAACTGAAAATTAAGGCTCCACAGAGGCAGAATAAAAGACAGAAAAGGCCAGAGACAAAAAGCAGAGTCCTTAAGATCCAAAAAGGGTCATACATGAGGGAAATTAACAAAACCATGTGAACCACTGGAAGAGACAAGAAGATCTGACAACTGAGGAGTGCGGGGCAGGAGGTAGGCTCTGTATACTGGGGAGGGTGATGAGATTATTAGAAACAGGAGAACAAAGACGAGACTAAGATTTAGGGGAGAAAAAAAGAGGAATTTACCCAACATCATAACGGTCAACACCTGCTAAACTCCGCTATTTAATAAAATTAACACTAAGCGAAAATAGTAATATAGTAAGACAACATTCTTTGACAACATCATTTGAAATTTGACGAGTCGTCAAAGTTTAATCAGTGCCAGACGGCGGACTGTAAACAGTGTGTTCTCGTTTAAAAGGTGGCAAAAAAAGCTGGAAGTTTAAAGAATGAGTAACAGATTTAACAATAGAGGATCATTTCAGTATTTTCCATCTCTATTGTTGGATTTTAAACAAAGATGGAAAAACAGACATTAGCCTCTCAATAATCATCTTTCTCCGTCTGTCATCTCCTGACCCTCTTCCAGTTCTAAAGTATTTCCAGTTAACCCAGTGGGATCGGCGCTTTTTCCTCAGCCTGTTTCCACGCTCATCCCGCTCCATGTCAAATCGCTGATGACTACGACCTCGACCTTGTAAATCTCCTGGTGAAGCACTGGCTAGCCTCTTGTCAAATGATAAACTGCACATGTGTAACGTCTGCTGGAGTAAGTGGCGGTCTGCGAGCAGTGAAGCAAAGGCTGCTTGATGCTGAGGTAATGCTTGTCTCCACAGCTATTGTAGGAAAGGAGCGCCGAGCGAGGAGCCATAAGAGACAGCTGAAGCTGCGATAGCGTGATAAGATGAAACCTCTGCTGCTTCAGTCTTATTTATACCCTGATAGGGCTGTCATCTCATTTTATTGCTTGACCCTGAGCAGATTAGCAGGAGTAACGGTGCTGGAGAAACATCTTGATCAAGTAAAACAAATAAAACACTTGTGATGCTAATTTCTTTCTAGTTTTGTGTTACAAGAACTAACTAAAGGTCTACTAAGCAGGTAAGATTGTGCATAATTCCACAAAATGTGCAGCTTTAAGACCAGTTAGGCAGCTGTACATTTGTAAATAAATGGCCAACTATCACTGCATTAGGCTTATGGCATGGGTCACCTGCTCAACCCAGTGAGCTAAGCTCGAGGTCAAGCTTTAGAAGATTTTGCTCAAATAAAATAAAAAATGATCAAACTCTTCTTTAATATAAAGAAGTGGAATTAATAGATGAATTTGTTAATTAATTAATCATTTCAATGCCGATGACGTGATTTTTTACTTTCCACAATACTTGGTTGACACAACAAAATACACCTTCCAGCAGCTTTGATGCTTTGCTTGTGAGATAAAGTCTGATGTTCCCCACAGTCCATTTATAGAGCTGTCATCAAAGTGTGCGTATTTCACCATAACTACTCCTTAAACCTGCAGATTAAAGCATTGTAATATGACTGAATTAGTGATGGTGAAGTTACTGTGTGCAGGATTTAAAAGATTTGGTTCAGTTTCTCAAGTACCCTTTAGTCTTATTTGAGGCTAATGCCATGCAAAGTGTTGCATTAAACCCAACACAGTTTGTTCACAGAGCTTGTTAACACGCTGACCTTTAATTAGAGTGCTGATGTATACAAATACAATACAAAAGGGCAGCTGGTGCATTAATAAACACTTCTGTTAGTGCTGTCAGTGGGACACAAAAAAAGATTTAAGCCTCGCCTGTGTGCAAAGAGTAAACAAACCGCAGTCATCAACATCAGAGCTGTCGGATTTAACATCTGAGTGACATCGAGGCAGTAGTTGGTTGTCTCTGCGCAGCTTTTATTTACCACTGACTGAACTCTCCTGAGCCACACAAAGAACAAATGTGGTTTTTTTTTAACAGGAGACGTGCGCTTAAGAAAACACTCCCCCCAGGCCTGCTGTCAGCTTAGGGTCCCTCAACAGCTCTGTGAACACGCTGTGCTGTCAGTCTGTCTGAGGGTGAATCTCTCGGGAGGGTCCGGAAGGTGAAATGAGGTTTAGATACATGTTGAGAGCAAAGGTCAGAGGTCGGGGAGGGACAGCACAGTTCAGGGACAAACTCTGTGCAGCGAGGCGTGATTTTTACAGTTGGGTTTGTTGAATGCTTCAGTCATACGCTCTGTAGGTGCACTGCCTCGCAGACACCACAGATTCATTCATGTGAACCTGCACACGGCTTGAGAGCAGCAAGTAAACATGTTTGAGGGGGTGGTGTTTAAGTTACGGGCAATTTAAGCACACTAATGGTTCAGCTATTTGTTTTTGCTCAAGTATAATGAAGAGTATCTTTTCTGTAGTCTGGAGGCATTGGAAAAGATTTTTGTGATTTCATAATTATAAGCAAGCAATCGAGGGCCCGTCTTCTAATAAATCAGCGAATCTAAAACAAAGAAAAATAAGATGGTTCACTCCTCCTTTGAGTCATTTTGTGTCCTGTAAATGTCACGTCGCAGCGTGTTTTTCTGTTAAGTTTGCACCTGTTTGTGGTGGTTTTTGAGTCATTTTGTAATTATTTTTGAATCTGTTTTTCACATCTTGTCACAGTTTGTAGTTTGGAATCTTTTGGTAGTCATTTTGTGCCTTTTCAGTTTCAGTATGTCCCACTGTTTTGCTTCTTTTTTTTTTTTACAAGTTGTTGTATGTCTGAAATTGGCTTGGGTCTCATCTTTGTAGTTTTGAATGTGTCTGAAATAATTTAGTCTTTCTTTGTAGTTGTTGTTCTGCTCTGTCTGTTTTTTGTTTGCTTTGGTCTGATTTTTATTGATCGCTTTTTTATTATTGTGTGCCTAAAATTGTCTTGCATGTACACTCACTGGACACCTTAATAGGCACACTAGTACTGAGCTGGACCCTGTTTTGCCTTCAGAATTGCATTGATTCTTCGTGGCATTTATTCAGGATAGTGTTGGAAACATTCCTCAGAAAGCTTGGTCCATATTGACATGAAAACATTTGCTGCAGATTTGTTGGCTACATCCCAAATCTAGGAGGCATATACATTTTCTGGTACACTGGGTTCACAGAGGAATGGACATGGTCAGCAACAACACTCAGGTAGGCTGTGACATATAAATAATGCTCAGATGGTGCTAATGGGCCCAAAGCGTGCCAAGAAAATATCCTATATCTTATTCAAAATTTAGAGTCATCAGACCAGGCAACATCTTTCCAGCCTTTTCTTCTGTTCTGGTGAAATTGTGTGATTTGTGCTCGGTTACGACCCGGCTCAAAAGCCGCAACATAAATAAGGAGACAAATACCAGAATTTCAGTGAGAAGAGGTTTTATCTTAAAATACATAGCAAGTTGGCTAAAATAGCTGGTACTACCAAGGCAAGGGCTAGTGAGCTTCTGGAAAGCCTGCCTCAGGTATGCTTTTATCCACACCTGACTAGGTGTGGCCAATTAGCAACAGCTGAACACACTGAAGAGATTAGGGGCTGCAGAGGGGCGTAACACCTTAGCTGACAAGAGTGACACCAGGTGTGGTCTTCTGCTGCTTTATCCCATCTGCTTCAAGGATCGACGTGTTTGCATTAAAGAGCAGTTATCAGTATGGTGTACCTAATGATTTGAATGTATATGTGGTAAAAGTTTTATGTCTGGTTCTTGTTTTTTAACATCTCTTTATAGCTGTGTGGGGGTGTTTTTGCCTTTTTGTTGTTCTTTTGCAGTTCTTTGTTGTTTATTGTGCATCTTTTTTTTACCATTTGCTTTGTGTGTTTTTGCATTTTTTTGTAGTTGTGTGTCTGCAAATTGTCTCTTATGTGTGGTTTTGTATTCATTTCATTAATTAAATTTTGCAGGTAACCTCTAATGATCTGCTGAAAATCAGGCCGTGAGTACTGTCCTCATTCAATAATCCCTCCATGATCGATGTTGCTTTGTAGTCTTAATCCTTCTGCGTGAAATGAGTCATAAAAGGACATGGCCTTCTTTTCCCTCCTTTGGCCATGTGAGTCAACATGTCCTTGAGGTGCACAGTGGCATATGCCGTGCTCACTCATTGTGTTCCCTCTCCCATCCCTGAGGACTCCTTATAAAAAGGTGGGGAGAATACCTGATCTCTCTTGTGTTTTAAGTGGTTAAATCTCGGGTTACGCTCTCCGCTGGGGGTGAGCCCGTTGCATTTTGATTCCTGTTTTCCCACAGAACCTCCAAGCGAGGAGGCCTCAGTACTTTCTGTCTTGCATGAAACACTGGAAACCCGACACTCTTCTGTCCTCAATCCCGGCTGAAGGGATCCGAGCACGCAGGGAGATCGCCTTTCAGCTCCCACGTCTGACACCAGCTGAACCCAAAAGGGCCACACCAGGTTCAGGCTTGTCAGCTCTCCACAGCACACTCTGTACGAGTAGCTGCAGCTTTTGCAGCTCAAGTACTTTAATCCATGACCTTTGCAGTTGCGCTTTTGCTTGCACGACTCACTTTTTTGATAGTGGAAGAAGTAATCCTTCTGATTAAACAGAAACCTGTGGGTAAGATGCTTTTATACCTGAGATTTACATTAAAAAAATCATCAACTCTGGTCTGAATAGGACTTTTTATGACGTTAAAGTTCATCAGAAATAATGGATATAATAGACAGCTACAACATAGCCTTCTCTTTATTACTATGTAAATTCCCTTGTGCCCCAGGTTTGACAGGGACCCAAAAGGGTGTCATGTTGTGTCTTGCATTCTGGGTCCTGTAGGGTGTCCTTGAACAATTCCCGAGCTGTTTGCGTGAGGTGTCTTTACAATAAATGATATTCTTGAATTACCCCAATGTTTAGATGAGTGGTACTTGTCAAAGAAACATTTGCATGACTTCCAGCACCAATGGTTTCCCAATTAAGTTTCTCAGCAGCTTCTAAATTATTTAAAATTCTGGTTTTATTGTAAGTCAAGAACCAAGTTTCATGTTCACAATTATACACATGACATATTTCCTGACAGTTTTATAAAAAAAATACCAATGCACATGGGCTGTGACCCGATCAACAAAACTGCTTATTTTCATTAAGCAATAAATGTATATAGTAAAAGTGATCAGCACCATATTTTTTTGTACTTATAACCATACCAAAACTGTAAAAAGATAGCATAAACCTTAATCTAATCATAATATATAGTGAACACTGAAGGAAATGAAACTTGTATATTACAGTACATCAATTTTGATTATTACGTTGTTTCAGGCAATAAGTTATTAGGTTGACAATGAACTGCCTAAATATTGAATAAACTTAAGTTTTTCAACATGCATTCACAACCAGTGATCCAACTAGTAAAGCTGCTCTAGAAGACTATTTCTTATTATTTCTAATTTTGGGAAAAATCTTTTTGCACTTGGACGCAGGATTTAGATGATGTTTAAGTGTCCTCAATGCTGAGAAATGGAATGCAATTTCAAATCACCATCAAAACTAGGTTTGAAATTTACCCTGCAACTTGACATGACAAACATACAGCCTAAGACTACCTTTAGGACAAACAACAACCAGTTCTAGAAGTGACGATATGGCGCAAACAGTATAGATCTCAACATTAAAGGTGTACTTCTAATTGAAAAATTTTATTCAAATGTATACCATAAAAGTGCCTTGCACCATTACTTTAAACACAGAACCTTATAAAAGTTATCAAAAAGTGATCATGTTAATCATAAGTCAAATCAAACTGCCATCTGACATATCCCTTTGAGTGTAGCATTGTTAGTTTTACTTTATCAGTGCTTTGGTTCTTTGGTTCCTGGAGCCAGGTCCAAACAGGGTGCCCAAGGGCAAATGCCTGGTGGCCGGGCCTTAGTCCATGGGGCCCGGCCGGGCGCAGCCCGAAGAGGGGGCATGGGCCCACGCAGCTCCCCGGTAGGCCCACTACCCGGAGGAGGCACCGTAGGGATTGGGTGCAGTGTGGGCTGGGTGGCAGCCAGGGGCGGAGACCCTGGGGGAATGCTCCCTGGCTACCAAAACTAGTGACTGGGACATGGAACGTCACCTCTCTGGTGGGGAAGGAGCCTGAGTTAGTGCATGAGGCTGAGTGGTACTGGCTAGATATAGTCGGGAAAAACAGATCCAAATAAAAATCCAAAAAATAAAAAAAAATTATTTTGACTTAAAGGAAATAGCGTTGCATTTAAATGCTGTTTGCTTCAACTTACAAATACACCAATAGTAGCAGACAATGTGCAACACCAATGAGGACATCACAAAAAAGGTTAAACTCACTTACCATGTATATGTGAATAAGACTCCATTCATCCTCCCCAAAGTAGAGGAAAAGTGCTCTGACAACGGCTTCCCTCTTCTGTTGAACATTGCCTGTGGCCTATAAAAAAAATAAGTTAAAAATTATTTAAAATCATATTGACTTAATGTCTTTTGTCCAGCACATAACTGATCGTAGAAAACTGTTGACTGCATGCACCATAAAATTTGCTTTTCTAAATAGCTAACAGCAAATTATTGTTCACAAATTGCTTGACACTAAAAAATATATAATTAAATTATACGCAGGAAAATATCCCTGAAATCAACAGTCTGCCAAATTAACAGTTCAAAGGCTTATTATAGATATTATGTAGTTGCTCAGCTTGTCACTGCAAAGGGTTCATTTTTTCTCCGGTGCCTGAAAAGTCAAGTATGAAAATACAATTCTAATATACAATTTACACATTGCGTAAATGGGAGAACCTTTGCACACCCATATAAGTCCAACCATCTTTCAAAGAGCAGTGTGAGAAGACAGGAAAGACATGTCAGGGAGAACACATTACCTAGGTATAGAGTCAGGGTTATGGTTGGGGTTGGGGTCGTCAGCAATTATGACTCAGACCTCAGAGCAGCAGTAAATCACCAGTTTGTAGCAGGGACACCACAGTTCGTGACCTGTTTGGTAATTTTTCAGTTTTGCACTTTGTTTTCATCTGTTTTTTATTTACGTTCTGGCACCAAATGCTACTTGACTATTATGCTGTGTTTTGCATGAAATAAGCCCCTTCACGACATTAACCGAACACGGTGAACCCAAGCAGTCCTTTACAAGACTCCCTGTTTGACTAGCTGGGAGTAAAACCCGTCTCACTATCGCCATAAACCGGGTGCATCTAAAGGACACCTTTAGTGTATCTGTGAGACTCCAGCAGCTTCCACAAAAGGTGGTATTTAACGCTCTGTGACTGAGAACAGGCAGAATTTTACGGCTGTATTTCATTAAGCATCATCATGTCGGTGAGTGCAGATGTCAAACTTAAACCTTAAAAATATGTAATACTCTATAAATTGGTGTAATAATATATAAATATGCTATATTTTTATCTGAGCTGGATGGATTAGGGCCTTGACACACAGCTGGTTCTCGGCTCAGTTCAGCTGAGTTCAACAGGTGTTTTAACCATCAGACTTTTCAGCCTCGCTGCCAGCAGTTCTTCACTCTCAGTGTTTCACCCACTCGGCCTCAACGCTCATCTGCTAGGGACACACGGTCAACATCGGCTTGGGTTCCATGGTGCTGAACGAATGGAGGAAATATTTTTCCACCTAAAAGATGCGCCTTTCTCCTGGAAGCCGGTGATTTAGTGGTTCATTTAAAACTGCGTCCAGTCGCTACGTAAACCAATCATCTTTTTAGTTTAGCTGCCATTCAAATCTGATGAAAAACAGCAGGATATTTTCAGCACACGTACCCCACAAACGTGAAGGGGTTTTTGGTTTATAATTAGATGACTGGCTGATGATAACCAGACCTTCAGGTTATAATTTCACCACCTTCTCTTTTCCTCCTGCATCAGTGCTGACAGTGCACGTAGTGAATTTACAGCCTCTAAGGGAGTTAATGAACCCCTCTGGCATCGCACCAAAAGTCTGGTTCTAGATATAAAATAGGAATCCTACACTTCAGCACAATGGGGATGTTTTATTTTCCGGTGGAGATGCAGACACGCAGGGCTGATTTGTGGCTTGTGTGTGCTTACACACAATAACAGGTGTTAGTTGCTGTAACACAGAAACCAGACCGAGGACAGTGTGAAAGCCAGCGTGCAAGACTTTTACACATAATTTGTTGCCAAATGAGTTCACAGGATGCTGATTAAGGCCATCAGCGTGAAGTAAATTTCTGTTTTTGCAGTATGAAGGAGTTTTGATGTGGTGGGAGACTTTCCTGTGCTCTGTTAGTGATGTGTTTTACATCAAGCAGCAGCAATAGGTCTGCCAGAGCTAAAGAGGGGAGAGAGAAACTGTAGTGATGTAGAAACAATGGTGGAAAAACCAAGGGAGCGTCCAAGAAAGGTTTCTCATGCTCAGCATTCAGAGGAAGAATAACATTTTAAACCTGCAAGTATATTTTAACATCGTAAGCACACGTTTGTGATTACTCGCACAGCCGGGGTGGAGGAAAAGTTTCCGCACTGCAGGTTCAGCAAAGCGAGTTTCTGGAAGTGAAATTTTAACACCTTCATGTAAGACTCATATCCTGACTGGATGCTCTGCTGCCAGAGATCAGAGAGAGAGTCTCCAGAGAAAGGCTGAATAGACACTGACCTCCTTGTGGAGTCAGTCTGTTGGTAACACCCACCCACTGTGAGCCAACAGATGTTTAGCCCAACGAGCAGGGGTGCCAGGGATTGTCTGTCGGTTAGCCCACTGCTTTGGTCCAGAGACAAAATGAATGAATTATTGACTTACATGAAATTCAGTCAGTCATTGTCCCCAGAGGATGAATCCCAATGAATGAAGGGATCTAAAAGCCTCTGCTTTTCAGAAAACCCCTAGAAAATAACTGGATGGATTTAGATGAAATTTAAAGACATATTTTTCATCCATCTTTCCATCCATTCTCTTCTGTTGGGAGCCTATCGCAGCTGACACAGGGCAAGAGGTGGTGTACACCCCATAAAGGTTGCCAGTTTACAGGTATTTGCCATTAACACTTTAATACTCATCATCATCTTCTTGTGGTTTCCTTTGCAATTTCATGGAATGTTTCTCACTTACTTTTGCATGTGCTCTAAGATGTGTTTAACGCTAATCTGATCTGATTTATATTCACTAAGGATGCTGGAAGACTTTTTGGGTGCCAAACCAAATGTTGAAAGGTGAAAAACAGTGGGAGAAAGACTGCCAGCAAACAGTGGAATAGCAGTCAGTTATTTTTAAAAAGCCACCTGGGACTCTATCTATTGATTTCCATTAAACGGCTCTTGTTTCATCAAAGTGTTTGAAATCTAAGAAAGAGTCAGGCAAAATTTTTACTGTCCCTCTTTAATATTGAATGCAATTATTTAGCAGACAGACAGTCTGTAGTGTCCATGCTTCATAACCAGAGCAAAATAATTTCTTCCCCCAATCAGTTCATCATGAGGATAAATTGAATTAGATATGCTTCGAAATCTCTTGGACATTGTAACTGCAAATCTAAAATTCAGAGGCTTCAATTAACCGCCTGAGCACAGCAGAATAATTTCCTCCTACAGAAAAAACAATACCGCACACTCCCACCGCCAGGCACAAAGCCACACCGTGGATTACTAAAGTACCTCGGATGCTGCACACTGGTTTCCAGCATGAACTCATTTTGGAGGAACATAAGAATTGTTGGTTTCCCTCCTGAAGTGCAGTCTGTTCCTGCTAACGGGCTGCAGGGAGGGCATGGGAAACAAGCTTGTTAATTCATCTTACAGCAGCATTTCTATAGGCTTCTCTTACACGACAAAAGGGAGGAGAAAACAAAGCCAACTGGGGATTTTCTTCGGTTTTGTTATGTAGTAAAACCGACTAGTCAGTGAAGCACATTCCTCACAGTGTGAACAGGAGTACAGACGTGGCTGGGAGTTTTACTGCTCTATGAAGCCAAATCCACAGACTTAAATTCTGAAAGGTCAAAACAATCACAGCTGAGGTTGGAAATATATCACAGTGAATTGTTTTATATTTGGACTGAGCTTCACTACAGAGGCTCGGGTGCAATTCTTTCTCTGTCTCTCCCCAGCTGTACCGGTCTAATAAAGGCAAAAAGCATTATTTAAAATGGCCATGATCAAGCGTGGTTTTCTGTCTCTTTGTGTTAGCCCTGCAAAGTTTTGGCAGTCTGTCCGATAGCCCTGACCCTTTGAGGCATGGACCCCTGAAGGTGTCTATGGTATCTGGCACCAAGATGCTGGCAACAGATCTTTTAAGTCCTGTATGTTGTGATGTAGAGCCTCCATGGATCACACTTGTTTGTCCAGTACATCCCACAGATGCTAGAGTGGACTGATATCTGGGGAATTTGGAGGCCAAGTCAACACCTCAAACTTGTTGTTATGCTCCTCAAACCATTCCTCAGCTATTTTTTGCTTTATGGCAGGGCACATTATCAAGAAATACAATTTTCATGACAGGGTATACATGGTCTGCAACACTGCTTAGATAGGTGGAACATGTCAAAGTAGCATCCACATGGATGACAGGACCCGAGGTTTCCCAGCAGAACTTTGCCCAATATCATCACACTGCCTCCGTCGGCTTGCCTTCTTCCCATAGTGCATCCCGGTGCCAGGTGTTCCCCAGATAAGCAAACATGTTTACTTGATCCCTAACATATCCAACACACTAACAGGTGCCATGATGAAGAGATAATCAGTGTTATTTAGTTCATCTATCAGTGGATGTGATGTCTGATAAGGGATGTAAATGTACACTAAAGGTGCCACTTTAACATCTCCAATTTTTGACCACTGACTTCCTTTCTTTCTAAAGCCTGAAGGCACCATATTCAGACGAGAGCATTAGTTTTAAAACACAGCGATATCTGCTAATTAGTTATGTATATAAATACCACACTGTCAGTCACCAAAACTGAAGCAAAGCAAGTCATATTATTTGTGAGATCAGTCCATTAAAAATGCCCCAAAAAGCACAAATACCACAAGTGACTCCAATTAGCACAGGTTAGTAAACAGCTGACAGTTGTCACAAGAACAATAATCTGTATAGGCTATATTCATTTTTGTTCCAGGCTGTAGAAGTAGAGTGTTTGAACATGGAAGTCAGTGGAGACCGACTCACTTCAGGAGTCAGCTCCAAGTGGCCACTAGAAGCACTTCAGTTATGGACACATCTGTATTTACTTCAACTTTAAGCCTACCTGGGTGTACCTTACCTCTTGCCAAGTGTCTAAAATACCATAAAGGTGGTATAGCTGGTATGGCTACATGTTGCACTAACACAATAATGAGGATTGTTTTAGAGTCAGATAGGCTGACATTTGATTAAATGTTTCTCATCTCCAGCTTCATTGACTGTGATGAATTTTAAAGGTCAGTAAAGGTTGGAATGATTGAGCTGCAGCAGGACAGAGTTTACCCTGACACAAGCTTTGGATGTTTCATAAATAAGATGCAAAGGTTCAGAGCCACACAGACCCAGACGGTCGCTCTTCTGCCCTCAGTTAACCTTGAAATACGCGCAAAAGAGAAAATGGATTACTCTTTACAATCCAAATGGACACTGACATAACAATGTGTTGCATCATCAAACAAGTTAATCTGAAGGTTTGGATTACCTGTTTCATCATGAAGCCGCCAGCTGGTTTGCTGACAGTGAAGTCTGTTTGAACTCAACAGAGAAGAGGGGTCAGAGACCTCAGGCTTGGGTGAAGGCTGGAGGGATTTCCCAGTGTAGACAATAATAGGATTCTGTTTACTTCTCACATACACATGTATTATTTCTGCAGGTCATGTGTCCAAGCACAAAGCACATCCAGCATCCCCCAATCTGAACAAATCAGGGCAAAGGTTCAGTCTTTTCAAGAAATCTAAAGTCAGGCACCTTTACACTTTAGTGATGGTGATAACTGGCTGATTATTAGCAAATTAATATGCAAAGATTTTCTCTTTATCTCGTTTTTATATCATTGTAAGCTTGATAGCATACACACGAAAGGTTTGGTGGCATTTTATATTTCATTTTGCAGTTAAAGCAGAGCAGACCCAGCAAACATCATGATGCTAAATAACGTCCCTCGACATTTAAATATGGTTGAAAAATAGTTCCAAACTGAAACTGTTGACGTCAGCTCACGGTACTTCTTGAACATTGTCTTGACGTTCTTATTATATACAAGAAAACTGTGTTGATTAAGTAATTTATATTATTTTGTTATCAATTTCAACACAACATTCACATTCGAAGAATCTCAGCAAAAAAAGAGGTTTTTATTGCTAATGTCAGAGGACAGAGAGGTGATGGTTGTGATAATCTGATTTCATCACACAACAAATCAGAATTCAGATATATGGGTTAAAAATCATGTTCGTATTTAAGAAAAACAAACAAAAAAAACAGACTCAGGTAACAATAGTCTAATTAAATTTATGTCTTTTTTTATTTTGTAAGATATGGTCAGATTATACATCTGTTCTACATGGAAACAAAGTCATCAACACTCCTATTTTTTGCTTTGGACAACGACAGAGAGAGGAGCAAAAGTAGACCATCTATTTCCACTTGCAAAAGCAGTCACTAAACGTGGTGGTGGCCTATGACACCATCTATCAGCCACCTATAACAGTCTTGAGATCCATTTACAAGCAATCCAGCCATCACTCGCACCTTGACCCGTGTGACCTTCCTGTGATCGCAGAGTGGAACAACCCCTCACAAAGAATTCACACCTTGGCTCATGCAACCCTCAGTACAACTTCTGCGACCATTTCCCCCCTTATAACCCATTTGATACCAATATTAGAGGTTAGAGTCACCCTCAAGATACATTTTGTTCTCCCAATCAAGACTTTTAATAAAATTGGATTTATTTTGTACTAATTACTTTTCTCTAGCTACAAAATCCAACAAGGACATTTAGACGATGTTCAAGAAGTATGTCACATGTCGAAGTCAGCACAGCTTTCATTTTGAAACTATTTTAAACCAAGAATAGATGGTGAGAAAATGAAGTTAATCAACGAATAAATGTCTGCTGTTTTCAAACAATACAAAGTATCCTCCCTCATTCTAACTTTTTAGTTTTGATTATTCCATAGACATAGACTGTATTTAATCCCACATTAGGGAAATTCACTTGTTATAGCAGCAATTATAGAAATTAGAGATGTTTTAGAGAATAATAAAAAATAAGCCCTACAATAGCGCTCAGTCCTACCCCGAGGATGATACAGTCTACTGCTGAGGGAGCTGCTCAGGGTCATGCAGGGAGTGAGAGGTGTTGTCCATAAGGGACATTAGCTTGGCTAACATCCTCCTCTCATCCACCTCCTCTATTTAGTCTAGGGGACTGTCCAGGACAGAGCTGGCCCTTTTTACCAGTCTATTAGGCCGTTTCCTGTAGCCACCTCCCCAGCAGACAACCACACAAAAGATAGAAGCCATCACATTCCTCGTTTTTCTTTGCCATGTAGGATAATAGATTTTTAATAGGACGTTTGGTTATATATATTGAAAGATTTGTCACCAGGATAACTTTGGGTCTGTGGGCTTGTATTTTTTTACTTATCATTTTATAGAGCAGATTATCAGCAGATCAGTTGATACCGAAAAGAATAACTGCAGCCAACCAGTTATATTTGCACACCAGGATTCACCAATTCCCTCCCATGCAGTTCATCACAATAAGTACAAAGCCTTCATTTGGGCTCTCTTTTAAGTCAGTGCACTTCATTATGCTTCACTATGTTTGCTGTCAATCAGCTCCTGCTCACACAAAGACACCACAGTTTCTGCCAAGTTACAGTATGGGGTGGAAATCTGAGTTTCTTTGTTTGCTGGAAATTGAATTTCAAGCTTGGTTTAACGTTCACTTGAAAAATGATAATGTGAAAAAAAGCGCTGGTTGTGTGTCACACATATTGCTAGCACAAATAGAGGTAAATAGTCAGTAGGTGAAGAACAAACTTAGAAATGTTGTGTCTGATGCACAGACATCTGAACAGCTCAATATAACAAAGCTGCATCTGTTCTGCAGAGACGGATGTGTGAACAGCAGGGGAGCAGGTATGAATCCCCATCCTGGTAAAACTCTGCCCAATATTTCATTGATTTCCCCCATTTTTTTTGTGACAAGGCAGAGGATAGGATTCAAAGGCATCACATCCTCAGAGCTCTAACCCAAATCTCGCAGCAGCTTGAGATTGTTATGCCGGTGGGACAGCAGTCTGGCTGGACTTTGCTGAGGGGAGCTCGCCTCGTTAGAAAGCAGCTGCTATGACCCACTTCTCTGCTCCTTGTTTACCTCGTGTCTGGATTTGATACGCCGACCAGACATGGAACAAAAGGTGGTTTTATCTTTATCATGTCTGGGATTTGGTGCTGGGAACAAATGTGATGGTACTGGAAGGGGCAGTGCAAGTTTATACAGTCCTGCAGACTGATTGAACATGTGCAACTTTTGTTTTCTAAATTAGTGATTTCCTACTGGGGGTAAATACCAGAAGGCACTTCAGCAGTAGTTAGGTGATATGTAGAAAAAAACAAATTACCTTGTAAGAATTCAATAGACCTGAAAAGGTCTGAGAATAAAATGTAACCTTTCTCTAAAAGTATCGCTGGAAGCAGTAATTAAATAGACGGATAAATTTAATAGATAAATCTCTCTCTCAATGTAAGCAAACTGCTTATGCGAAAAGCATGGATAAACAGTAGAAACTGTTAGTCCACAGCAAGAATTGCTGGCTAAACATAACAAATAAATGGAACAAATTGAAATAGAAAGATAAAAATATATGAATGAAAAGTTGTAAACTGTTAAATTAAACTGTATATTAATAGTGGAAATTGTTGTCTAAGGTAATGGTAAATAAATTGTTAGCACAACAGAGCAGGCTTTGCTAAGCTATGCTAAGCTAAAAGTATGACAACTGAACATATTATTGAAACGCATGGCTTTACAGTTGGAATTTTTAGACAGACACTTTTTTAAGCTGTACTATTGGATACTATTGGCTAACATAACAGTTAGCCAAAGATAAACTGTTTAAATTCAAGGCTAAATGTATAAATGACAAGCTGACAGTTGACGTTATTAACTAAAAGTATAGCTACATGTATCATGTAGCTATATGTGTAAATTGTTAGCTAAACATACACGATAAATAGCTCGAATAGTGAGCTAAAAGTATCAACAACTTGAAAAATTTGCCTAAAAGTACTCATTAACAGTTAAACCTGGTACCTTGATTAAAGTATAAATAAAATGTTAGAAATTGTTAGCTAAAACTGGAGTAGCAATCAAAATTGTTAAACATAACTGTTAAAATTGTTGAAACTGTTAAAGAATAATAGCTATGTTGACATAAAGAAAACAGCTATAAAACATTAAGCAGCTTAAAGTAGGGGATGAATTAAAAGGGAGTGTTAGCTTCATAACCTGGTACAGTACCTATATATATACTTTTTACAGTAAGATAGTAATTCAGTGATTGCTGTCAGCAGAGCCAGTTATACACAGAGAAATAGCTAATAAAGACTTGAAGTGTACGCATGGTTGGTCAGATTTTAACAAATGACAAAATCACCAACGTGGTTAACATGAGCTAGCTTCTGCAGTCAATAATAATAATAACATTAATAATATGTAGTGTCTGTATTTTCTCTTCAAGATTATAGTTCCTCACCCCCCCACCCCTGGTACAATACCTCCACAGTGAGAGAGGTATTTCACCAGCATCCCACAGAAAATGATAGGCTAGTATATTTGTGCTTCGGTGTGCTTAAATATTAAAAATAAAAAACACCCATCTGCATGAACCAGGCTTTGTTCACACAAATATACCCAGTTACCTTCAGCCATCCTGTTGGGATTAACTTACCCCCTATAATTTGAGCTCTCTCACACACTCACACACACACACACCTGTAATGACCACATTTGGCTCCTGTTGTACCCTTAATTACACAGAACAAGTCTTCTCCTACAGATCCAGTTGAAAAAACACAACTTTATGAGTGGCACACATTAAATCACATTATTTTACATGGACGACCACAACACGTTATGTAATATTTTACACCGATGATTGAAAACCATCTATGTTTTGCAATGTTCTTCGATGAGTCCCATCAGTTGGAGGGCCTGTTGATTGGCAAAGCAAGAAAAACCTCAAGCTGTGAGTCAGAAATATTCAAGTTTTCTGCCAGATGCCTGTGCAGCACATTCAACCCTCAAAACTAATCGAATTATATTTAGAAACCGAAACCTTTTGTTTGACTCCTTTGATTTTATTTGCTATTTCTGTACGCTCTGCAAACACCATCCAAACGAATGCCTCCCCCTTTTCCCTCATACTTAAACACTCAGCCTGACATTTATCAGGGTAATAAAAGAGCTCAAGTTGTCCCTGTGTTCATTCACTGGAGACCTACTATGGTAAACAAACAAGGAGAGTGAAAGACTAACCCTGCTGTTTGCAGTCAAATACATCCTGTACAGTATAATCCCCAAACGGAGGCCTTTTGTTGTGTTGGGCTAACTGCAGGGTGTGGTGGTATTACTGTACCATACCTCCACAGACCTGTCAGGATAAAATACAGCTCACACAAAAAGCACAAGAAAGAGGAGAGAGGAGCTCTGAGTGCACTAGTGCGAACGCAGAGCAGAGAGGATAACTGTAAAAAGCAAAAATATAGCCATTGTTTAGCACAGTTGTGTCCTAAAAGCATCACTTGGGTTTGGATCAGACCATAAAAAAGAGGCTGTGGTTGACAGCTTAAATTATATTCATAGCTGCGAAGAAAATCAGGTTGCTTCATAATGGGAACGTTGCATCCAAATGACAGGCAGATCCAGCCTCAGCGCGACAGTGATTTACAGTAAACGCCTCAGCGGGCTGAAAACAGGCAAAGGGAGGATGGCAGTGATATGTGAGAGAATGGCTCAGCAGGCTTGTTATTATAACAGGACATGGCCATTTGTGGCTACAGCTGCAGAACTGCAAAATATGAGAATAGGAAACTGTGCTGATAGACCTGCTATTGTTCCAGTGCACCGAGAAAACCAACAAAATAAACATGACATGGGCTTGTCCAAACAACAACGCTGAATTTATGAGACAAATGTGGCAAGGTGCAGTGCACCGGCAGCAAAAGACTTCACCAAATACTGAACAGATTTCAGGCACAGACTTGTCAGAAAGGACAAGATAAAGATTTCAGAATCCTTTTTTTGTGAAAAACAAAAACCTCCATCACTGGACGGGGACAGCACCAGGGTGACGTGGTTGCCTCGAATCCACCATCGGGCTGAGGCATTTCTGTTTGAAGCTTGCATGTATGGAGTTTTCATGTTCTCCCCATATCTGTGTCCAGTGTCTAAGTACCGTGCCTACCCCCAGAGTCCAAATGTAGTCAGTGGGATTAGGTTCACTGGTGATTCTAAACTGGCCATAGGTGTGAATGTGAGTGTTAACCCTGCAACAAACTAGCGACCTGTGGAGTATATATTTTAGTATAAAAGTCGATATTAGCAAATTTCTCTGAAACCTGACTAAACTGTTTTTGTTGGGGTCTATTTTGGTGGATTGACGCATGCTTTGCGCTCTAGTGAGTATTTACAACAGCAGGAAGAAGCTTCCAGCTTACAAGTTTTCAGACAACAATGGAAGTCTATTTTAGACTTTGTACGCAGACAGCTTCATTCTCTGTTTTGACTTTTGTTACCAGTAATAAAAGCAAATATCATGTTTTATGACCTGTTTCACAGGAAACGTGCATGTATTAACTATTACAGAGCAAACAGTAGCGTTTTCATCATGGTTATTTTAGACTGGAGGGGCCTCTCCAAGTTCCTCTTTGCAACATGAAGGAGATTATTTTTCATGCTTCTTTTCAGGAAAAATGAAGAAAAAAAACCCACTTATAGTAAAAACCGATTTTATTCTTTTAAATTCGAAACATCTTTCAGTCCCTCAGAGGCTTCGTTAGCATACCCTGAAGATACTTTATCGCTCACCAGCAAACGTTGCTCACCTTTCTTAAAGCTTAACGTGGCCTCGTTGCAGTTTGTGTATATTCCAAGATGAAATGAGATCTAGATAAAGTGGGTGACGCAGGATGCGGCTCCCTCCGGGGAGCCTTGTGCAGGCAGGTTATATCAGGTCAGGATCGGAGCTGGATGCCCCACAGCAGCCGTAAGAGCCGGTATCCCGGCCTGTTTTCATTTCGGCCGGCAGCTCAGGGAACGGCTCTGGTGGAATTGGTTTAGCCCCAGGTGATGGTGGAGGACGATGAATCCATATTTTTCAGCTAAATGGGGAAATCTGCCCGGCTGTTCGGGGCAAACAGCCTCACTGTCGGTGGTGAAAACCAGACGTGTGTGGCTCAGAGACAAAAGGTTAGCTGCTTGTATTGTTTTCTTTTCTTTGTTTTTATCCACGAGATGTTTTTTTTTTTACCCCTGGAAAAAATATATATAATTATGAGCTGTGGAACAAATGCCTCAAGTTTCAGGTTTAGTGTGTTTCACGAGGATCACAACACAGTCAAGCTCCAGTTGTTTCGTCCATGACTTGGAATATGAAATGATTTACAGCGAGGCCCATTTTTCACCCACATTAAAACCCAAACCTGCTCCCCCGAGCCAGAGGAACACAAATATAAACATCATTTAACGTTCCTGCGCCAACATGAACTCAATAGTAAAAACAAATGGTTGGTCAAGTCAGGCACATTCTTTCACAAATGGATTCTTCATCTGTTCTTAAGGCTTCTGTCTCTTCTTCAGCATCTGTTACTAAATTTATAAATTTCTAAATCTAAGGTGGTAAGAATTTGTAGAAACGTTCCTGCCAGGCTGATGAGCATTACTTCTGTGAGTGCAGGGTTTAGAACATCTCACGGAAAAGAAATTAGAAAAAGAAAAGTGGTTGCGGTGGCTTATTATGACACTCATTCCTTATTTTGGTAATGATTAAAAATGCTCTTGCACAAAGAGGATATAATAGCATGCTAATGTGAATCACGTTGGAAACATACTGGGTGATTTATTTTGAAAACGTTTTCTGACACGGACCTTCATCAGGCATTAAACTCAGCGTTTAATGAGTGCACTCAAGGCATGGCTGCTTAATTGTATCCATAAAATGCCACAAGAAATTGATCTCTACTGGAAATAGAAAACACTATCAGGAATGGAAGAGAGAACATAAATGCAGGCCAAACAAACAAGAACCAAACCTCTGTTGTCTGGTCGAAAGACAGAAATGCAACGCTCTGAGTACTTCGCACAACCATCTCTCGGATTTCCCAAGAATTGTGCAAAGAGCAAAAATATCCAGTAAGCAGCAGTTCTCTTTGTAAAAAAAAAAGCCTTGTTGATGCCAGAGGTCAGAGGTGAATGGCCTGCTCAAATAAAGACTAATTACTACCAAGCTATGCAGAAGAGCCTTTCTGAACAATGCACTGAAGCAGATGGGCTACAGCAGCAGAAGACCACACTGAGTGCCACTCCTACCACCAAAATTAGACAATGAAAACTGATGAGCAAAGTGTGACAAAGAAGAAGAAAAAAGTAATAACATTCGTAATAATGTGATGCCTTTCACAGTACAGAAGAAGCTGCTTTCCCTGGGTCCCGGTTAAGTGAAAATTAACCGGACTCGTTTCTGGACTCGTGATGTCTGTGGAAGTTTCCAACTATTCCTTTAGTTCCACCTTCCTCACTCTTCAGTGAACACTTTGCATTTCCAAATTTGAGTTTTTCTGGAGTTGAGTTTTTCATGTGCTTAGAAAACTTCCTTTATGTCTAAAAGGGCTCTGTCGCAAAGCTAAAAAGCTGTTTTCACAAAGGATTGATCACACGGGGAAAAAAAACACCTGATCTTTTACCAGACCTGGAGTCAAAAGTACAGATTGTTCCACTGCTGGTTTTGCTGAAGAATTCAGTGCTTTAAAACTATTTTGCGGTGCAGCTACGTTGCCCAGCTCTTGCTACATCTACACATATTAAATGTGAAGGCTCGTGTATGACTCCTGTGTGTGTGGCTGGCTCATTCAGATCGACTCTGACTGCAGAAGGGGGCACAGCATTGAGATGAAACCACTCCGGATGGCCGAGAGCAGAAACTGGATCAAACTCACGACCACACGCCTGGCTGTGTTTGTGCATGAGTGTGTTTAAAGAAGAGAGAGAGACAGGAGCTATTTAAGTGGAGGGCTTTTAGGCGATGGAGACATGCTGGAGGTCCGACCCTGTGAATGTAAACCTCTGCTGTCCCAAAGACGTGTTTTGTATCTGCACAGCTGTTGATGTTGAGGTTTTCTCAGTGGAAAATCGGTTTGATCATTGTTTGCTAACAATCTCAGCCCTGCTGTAAACATCTATTTTGTGTGATAGCTAATGTGCTAGTGGCTTCTAGATTAATGTTTTCCAAGTTATTGCTAACACATAAAACATGAAACATTTTCCTTCAGCAGAGCTCAGATTTTACTATCTTAGATCTTTAGTCAGCTCTCTGGAAAAAGCAAGAAGACTCTTTTTTTGCACAATTTGTGTCAAAGCTAAACTTGAGCGATTTTTAGGTACTTTGTTTTATTTTAATTGGACAGCAGAATTCCCATTAAAGATGAGTGGTCTTCACTTCAAGTCACCAACTTCATTTTGGTTTTGTGTCTCTTTTTTTCTAGTTAATGTACATTTGTGGTTAGATGTTTGCATCCACTCATCATGAGCATGAAAGTCATGGTAATTTTGGGCTTTTAATGATTTCTTTGAAGTGTTCTTTTTCCAGGATGTAACTGATTGTACAGCATGCATATTTAAAGACTTTAAAAAACAAGAGTTGGGTACACAAGTTTGAATTTATCTTGGATTTCCTCTAATCCACACAGGGTTGAACGTACACAGGTTCAAATATAATCACTTAATATTTTTGGTGCTTAAGGTTCTACAATTAGATAGTTAGTGATCATGATTTACTGAAACTGGTAGTTTCTCTTTGCCAGTATAAAAAGGATTTATTTTTAGTTGGCACTCATTCGATTGATCAATGGGAAAGTTCAAGAAACTCAATGAAGAGGCAAGAAGAAGAATTGCAAATTTACACAAGTTGGGAAGATCTCTTTGAGCCATTTCTTAACAACTGCAGATTAGAAGATCATCAGTCCAAACAACTTTATTAAGTTATTCAGATCGCAAAAGTTTATTCTGTTCAACTGGACGTAGCGTTCTCAGTGGGAGAAATGTTTCATCACTCATCCAAGTGACTTCTTCAGTCTCAGTTGACTGTAGGATGTGTCACCACTTAGCCAAGTCTGGAAGAAGACTCAAACTGTCACCATCAGAAAACAGGAAATCAATTAGGATTTTATCCAGCAACTACCAATCTTTGTAGTTCATCGTGGACTGAGAGGATGCTGACCAAGAAAGGAACCTTTGCTTCAAAGTCTACACCTTCAAGTTCCACTGAAATTTGCTGTTGCACACATGGATAAGCCAAATGACTTCTGGAGAAATGTTTTATGATCAGACGAGAGCACAATGACAATCATTATGTTTGGAGGATTAAAGATGTAGCTTTCAAACATAAGACCACAGTACCAACTGTTAAGCATGGTGGTGGTGGCATTATACTTGGGGGCTGTTTTGCTGCCAGTTGTACTGAATAATGAATCAGAATCAGAATCAGAATCAGAATCGTGTTTATTGGCCATGTATATGCACAGACACATACAAGGAATTTGGTTCCGGTAGATGGTGACTCTCAAGCACAGCATTGTATATCTCAACAACGTAAGCAGCACAATTCACAATTCACACACACACACACACACACACACACACACAGCTACACATACATACACAAACCTACACAAGCTGTGTAAACCAACCATAAATAACCAATCTAAATCTTATATACATAAAATACAGGATGACAGGAATGAAATGAAGTGAAATGAATACCACAGAATGTACATAAGGTGCAGTTGCAGTC
>VUQG01019589.1:7443-26474 GCA_015106755.1 Etia nguti | reverse complement strand
ATGATACAGTCATGTGACGACTTCAACCAAGATAGCGGAGGGCGTTATACAGCAGTTGTTTTGTTTGCTCTCAATTTTGACAGCCCTATTAAAGATTAATATCAGTTTGTACATGCTCCAGATAGCTTTTCTTCAAATTCTTTTGTGTTACTCGCAGCAACAACTCCACCTCATTGTTAGTCCATTTAAAAAAACTCAGTGCTTTTTCTTGACATTCTGCCGCGACGTTTCAAAGAGCCGGAAAGTAAATAAACGACAGACAGAAATGAGGCAGGTCGAATCGACTTGTGTTTCACGCATGCGCAGTACTGGAACGTAAGCGTTTTCGGCCGTTTCAATGTGGACGCACAACTCTGTGAAAACGACTGAAAACGACAGTATGGACGCGGAGCGTTTTCAGATGAAAACGCCGTTTTCAAATTTATCCGGGCTAGTGTGGACGTAGCCTTAGTCGACTTACAGATCAGCTGATAAGTACCTTTAATTATTAATATCACATGCACACAATTTTAACAGACTATGTAAAAATATAAGCCCAAATTCATTTTGTAATGTTATAGATGAATTTATAATTGGAGACACATTAATCTATTGTTTTTCAGTGGTTTTGAAGTTTGCTATTTTCTTGGTATAGGAAAATGTATTTTATGTGAGGTGACATTTGCTCTTTTACAATCTGTAAAGAACAATATATTTTAATGTGTGTGTGTTTTGTCCACATGACGGGTATTGAAGCTGTCCAATTCAGAGTGGCCCTTACACACCTAGTACATTTAAACCTGGTTTAGTTCAGTAAGTCATGCTTATTTCAAATACTCGTCTCTCACACAGAAGTTTAAATAAATGTTTCTCTTAATTCACCACAAAAATATTCACCTTCACACTAACCCGGTCCTGTTGTCATGCCTCTTACAATCAAGTTCCTCCACAAAAGTCCCTTTTTACTTCTGCATTGTTACCAAATTGTGTGAAGCCAATCAAGGAACTATTATGTACCCACACTGGAAGTTTTGACAGCATCCACGGAGGAAATTGGTCCATAGACCTGCATTAACAACAACAAAAAAAACCCACACAAACCAAAACTTCAAACTTTAAAGTCCAACCAATCATTGATTAATCCAGTAAAAAAAAAAAATATACATAAATAAAATCAAACGTTTATGTGGCTCAACCAATCTAACAGGATTAAAAAATTTGCAGAGGATTCTACAAAGTTATACTTGTAATACCTGTATTCCATGTAAGGTCTTAAAGGTTGGGTAAATTACACATTTTCAGCATTACTGGACAAAAAAGATCAGGTCTTCTACTTGCAAGTGAATGTGTATAAAAGCCAAAGGTCAAGATTCACTCATTTGTACGCACATTAATTAAGGGGAGAGCTACAGGTAGGGTTGACTGTTTATGGGAAAAATCTAAATCCTAATGATAAAGATTAAACGTAACTTTCTTTTCTTTTCTTTTTTTCGGGTCAACACAAAAATCGAGCATTAACCATCGTGATCTCAGTACTCACTCCTTCTGATCCTCTCTGTGAGGATCACAAAAAGGATACGGGAGACAAGGAGTGAAACTGGCAAAGTCCAACAGCCAGTGAGAATGCGCTTGACTCTGTGCCAAGGACACCAACACAGCTCACACTTAAGTTATACAAAGACTGATGTTGTGTAACACTGACCCCAGTACCCTGTAGCCCCGCAGTAATCCCAAAAAGATCGCCTGGGGAACCTCGCAAAAAAACCCAACAATTTTTTGGGGCCAGTGATGGTGTTTCCACTAACTGCAGTTATGTTTTCACCTGTGAGACAAACAGCTTGATAAATGTTATTTTCTTGGCTGTCAATGCTGTCACTTAAATCAAAGGAAGCATTTCAGGTAATAAAAATCATGTTGTTATTGTCATAGTCAATCACTCCAGTCATGCAGCATTTCCCTTTCATTTGAGACTGTAAAACATATTTAAGAGCATGTGTGAATAAAATTATTCACACATGCTCACACATATTGTTAAATACAACCTTATTAGCCTGTTTATCTCTACAAAAAAGCTGCTATCACAGCTGAAGTGAAGATGTTATTTTCATAGATTAACGAGGATCTGCAGCTTCTCGTCTCTGACATACAGCGAGGAGCAAAGATGCAACAGCACAACTACAACAATGAACCCAGGTGGAGTGACAGAAAACACTTTTCTAGAGTCGACAACAGCTGTGATCACAACCAAAACCTCTGTTGGTAAAAAGCCAGTGGGGTTCTTAATAAAACCACCTTTTCAATGGAGTTTAAGGGAAAAGAAAAACAGTCTTTGGTTAGATTGCCACGATCACTTTCATTGGCATTTCCTTTGTAATTTTTCCAGGCTGACAGTGTCCATCCTCTCTCCGAGTCAAAAAAGGGGCACGGAGTATACTCCATTTTTTCAAAGCTTGAGCAGCTTATTTTAGTGTTATACAGTGTATGAAGTAAGAGAAATTCGCTTCTTAAACAAAAGGCTAGTAAAGGTGACATAAAATACTGACACTGCACTGTCTAGTGCAATGTTAACCAAAGCTCTGCAAGGACGATAAGCTCTTGAGCATGACAGAACAATCAGGAACCGATATACACACTGCAGAAAAGCATTAATTTTCTCTTCTTCTGCTGATGTTCTTTCCCTTCAGCTACAAGCTGGGCTTATAAAACAGATTAATCCTGTTTCCGTTTGTTTGACTTTTCACAATAAACCTCTTGAGCACCAGACCCACATGGGCAAATACACATGTAAGGTTGCTGGTTAGATAACTACAGATGAGTCCCCTCTTTTCACAAAGTTGGTGGACATTCCTCACAGGGCTGCAAAACCTGAACAGAGAGGGGATTTTCAGACATTCGACTGGCGTCTCTAGGAAGCTGCGGGCAAAAACAACAGAGCGAGGAGGAAACGAGCCAGCGGATGGCTGGTGGATGCCGTTCTTCTCTCTGTTGTGGTGTTTTTTTCTGTGGCTGGTTTCCATTCATGAGCTATCTGGCCACATGAGAACTAAAAGCTTTCTTAGGGCCACATCCTCAACCTCACTGTCATATGGTGTGTTTGGTGGGCTGCATCGTAACAAATAAACATATTTTTAGCAACAGAAATGACAAGGCAGCACAGCAGCGATGCTAACGAGCATCAATAGTGGCATGAAGAAGACAACAAAGAGATTTACTTACCTGGGCGTAGTCCCGCTCTATAGCTGCCCTCTTTTGGCTGAAAGTCCTAAAGAGAAGAAAAGGGAGTACATTTGTAAAACAGCACAGCACAATTATGGATAAGACAACATACAACAAATCTAGTGTTTGCATCCATAAATAAAAACAGGATTGCAGAGGCAGAATGAGTTGTGTTTACTTAAACTTCAGATTTTCTTGCCAGTAAATACAGATTTCAAGTCAAAATGATCTTTCACTGTCATCAAATAACCCACAGACATACATTGCTTTTATAGTGTGGTCAAAACAACACTTTGAGGAATGTGCCAGCTTGCCTTTTCCTTGTTGACTGTATGTACCTGACACATTGCTACTAGATATATAAGACAAGTTCACTCGAAAACCAAAAAAAAAAAGTCCACAGCTAGCACTCCTAATGTTAGCCACACTCACATTAGCAGTAGCTCATAATCAGACATGCAATATTTGTACACATCTACAATTGAATGAGTTGACTGATTTTTTTCTTCAGTTTTCTTTTGTGATACTACACAAACAATGCTAACATAAGTGCCTCCTGAGAAGTCATTTAACCTATATAAAGATAACAGTGATGATAACATCAGAAGCCACCAGAATCTGAAAACATACTGTGATTAAAAAAAAAAACACTCTCAAAACCAAATGACCATGCTTCCTGATTATTCTTAAGCTTTTATTACTCTCCCCATTCCACGCCATCCCCTTAGCTGCCTCCCTCTTTCTGTGATAATTAACATGGATGTTTCTAATGACACCATCTAGAAAAAGACCTACATTTGTATCCTACACATCAGAGGCGCCGCTCTTTTTTATTGCTTTTTCAATTATGCTTTTCTGTGAGATGCTCATGGAAAACCAGCACTTTTTACTCACAATAACAGGAAGTTAATCACAATTCAACTTCAGTTTATGCAAAGTCTAAGAAAAGAAGAGAGGTCAGTGCCCTGGGAAAAATTCGAGTGCAGCAAAATCATCATTAAGTCGTTAAACATGTCGAGACTTGACTTCCATGCTCCACCCTGCCTCCAAACAATCTGCTGTACTTCCTGGGAGCTTCCCTCTCTTCCTCTTCACTGCATTGCCAAGGCTCCCTTTATCCACTGACCCCCACACTTACTTCCTGCCATTTTCCCAACCAGAGCGTCTGCTGACAGCCAGATGTAATTTCAAGTTTGCTGAATCATTTCTTGTCAGTGACTGAGGAGCGACCCTTAAAAAAAATCTGTACCAGCCAAGTTTCACATTGTTCCTGGCTGAGTAAAGTCGCTCACCCTCCCACAGCAAATGGTTCAGGGTAGTCAGAACATCTGGCAGCTCTCTGTGACCTTGACTTCTAGCTGTTTGGAGGTCCACAGCTCCGCCACCAACCACAGACAGGAAGCGGGGAGCCAGTAGGCTGTCAAATCTAAGGTTGATGATACAACCACAACCTTTGGCTTTTAACTTTTAAAATGCCTACGCATCTGAACACAGAGCTCTCTGTGTCACTATTTGTTTACTTGGCCCGATCCTCAGTTTTAAAGACTAATCCACTTTGACTTTTGGATTTGGTTTCTTTAAAAAGTGAAAAACAACCTTCAAATAGCCTCAGAAAAACATCAGAAGAAATAATTGGTTTAATTTCTACTTTAAGGTGTGTAAAACGAAAACATGAGAAAGATAATACAGAATAAAATCACATCATATTGTCATTTTGTAGGTAGATAATGGTGCCATTATCAAGACATTAAATAAAAAAGAAAGAAAAGATGAAGAAAAACAAGACTTTGGCTATAAATTGATTTAAATTAGTTGCAGCTTTTAGCAGAGCTAAAACGTAAATGTGTTCTGAGGGCTCAAAAAACAAAAAAAAAAGGCAAATAAGAAAAGCAACACATTTTGGCCCACCCCTCTGTGCTTTGAAAGACTCTAATTGCTAATATGTTCACAGTATAAAAAGAAAACTTGCATCCCATGAAAAGGTTATTGTTCAAAATAAATCTGCTGATTTTGAGGAGCTCTGACTTATGGACACTTATTCATTCACATATTTACAACAGCAGATGCCTGAATCGGCGCTGAATAATGGCTTACAGTTATTTGCTTTTGCTGTAGCCCGTACATGAAGGTGGAAGTCTGCTAACTTAGCTAAGCACAAAGCTTCATTTTGTCCAAACATAACCACAACCAGGCTAATTTTAATGTTTATAGACACCAGTTTTGACTAACCAATCCTGCGTGCCAGCAAAAACTATACAGAAAAATTAAAAAATACAATGCAAATTTGTGTTTTTGATTTAGTGCTTGAACTTGTGGAGGTAGAAGGAAGGGGGCTGGGTATGTGTACAAGTGTGAGGGTAAAGAGGCACACTACGGCTCTCTTAAAAGCATTAATAAATGCAACCATATAGAAGGTGATCCGCTGCAAAATACAGGCGACAAGGAGACTACCTTTGTAAAAAATAAATTAAAAAAGCATGTGAGCAGCAATCAGCTGTTTCTCCAGTCCCCATTTGGGAGAGCCATAAGCACATTAACCAGCTCTCCAACTGCTGCAGGGTCTCGTTTGTGAATCTCAGTGCATAAGAGGGACTACCAATACCAGCTGTAGAGCAAGGATGGGAGACCTGCTGGAGAAGCAGCTAAGAAGCTGAGGAGTGCCATAACAGCGAACCAGCCAGATTTTAAGAAAAAACGAGATGGGAAAGGTCACAACAAGCTGTTTAGCCGCGACCGAACTTCCAACAATTTCTTGTTAGGTAAACGTTGAACAAATGAATTAGAGAATCATTCACACGGTGGAGAATTAAGATAAACTCCATACACATAATAGGAAAACCTGCATTCTTGTTTCAAATATGGAGAACCTTGAGTGAGAAAATGATGCGTTTTTGTAGTTAATAGGGGGTTTTGTGACAAAACAATCCATTTAAATGCTATGTAGGGTGGGCGCATTTTGCCTATAATAAATTTTTTTAAATATTTTTAAAAATAAGCTAAAATGAGTCCCCAGACATACCTAAGCAGCCTGGTCAAATGAAGTCTTTGTGTGCAAAACACTCCTATTTCATGCACACTCATTTCATTTCAGTGCAGTGAGTCTTTTAGTTTCTCTCCTTTGTTGTCATTTTCATAGAGAAATGTGGAGCAGAGAGCAGAGGAGAAGCTAAAGCCAAAGCCAAAGATTTTGACCCTTAAATACTGGAATTTAAACACACCCTACAAACTCAGGCAAGGATGTTAGAAGCTCTGTTCCCAGCGGCAGCTCTCTCAGGAATAATGTAATAGCTTCCAATTAGCAAATTATAATAAAATACCTCTTTTTTTTAACTCAGTGCTGTCACTTGCTGTGATCATGTTAACTGAATTTTTTGGGCTGTTTCTAAGGCTGATGGGAAAGAGCATGAGGTGTTTGGCTAATGCCTGATCTCCAGCTACTAGATTAAAAGATTCATGTCCATGTTCATGGAAATGCTGTAATTACTTTTAGAAGATGAACAGCTTTGCATATGAGGACCGGTCTGAAACTGTTTTACCTCTTCAGAAAAATCATCTTGGCATTTAATAGGTACCCTGTGATGCACCTGTGTTTGCTTACCTCAGGTCTTCGAGCAGGTCACACTCTGTCTGGTGTTTGATCTGTAATCTGCTCATCTGCTCAGCATGAGTGTGTTTCAACTCCTGGGTGACCCGGACCTGAGCAGGGGAACAGAACAAGGGTGATTAGAAACACCTTAAAGCTGTCTTCTTCTTCTTCTTTACCTCATACATGGAGACCGAGGAGATTTCATCTGGCGCAGTCACAACAGGAACACCTCTAGAGGGAAGATTCAGCTTAATTATGAGCTGATTCAGCTTAGCTCTTATTGGCATTACTGAAAGTGAGCACCATCGTTATCAAGCAGTACCTGCGGCCAGGTAAGAATTGGTCTCTCTGGGTTTCTAATTGGATGTGAACCAAGAGACCAAGAGTCTCATTACTGACCACCAAGAGTGTTTTGAACTTGTCATATAAGTACATATGAAACGTACTTATTAATATCAACTTATTTAGAGGTTTTGTCTCATGATTTTGGTCAATTTCCCACTTTTTTATTACAATTAAAAAGTGAAAATCTGTTAAAAACACAAATCAAAAATCAAATGTGATCATTTTATTTTAACATTTTATGATGTTCAAAACAATATGCCCAACCGAAATACAAGAAAGCAACAACAAGAAACCTGACGCAAGGTCAATGGGTTAGCAACGTATGTTTGCTTAAAGTTAGCGTTTTCGGTGAACTCTTCTTACCTGGCCAGGTCACCATAACAACTGAAAGCATAACCTACTCCGTAAGAGGTTATGTTCAGAGTTTCAGTGTAAAACCTGTCAGGAAGCGCCACATTTTCGCCGGTTTTTGGGTTTTTTTTGTTTTTTTAACTTACAGCATGTTTTCAGTGTGTTTTAGATTCCCTGTTGCAGGACTGCATGCGACCTGTTGAGCGGTATCTTACTAACACCACAGGAGTAATGCAGTTCTGTAAAGTTGCAGCAGAAAAACGTGTCGCACAGTCACTGGAATCTGCATGCATCCAGTTGGTATTGCAGACAATAAATGTTTTCATGCTGCTGCAGGTCTGTTTTACACAGCTGGACACATTTGTGCAGTATTTCCTTCCTGATTCATTACAGCTTTATTTTTTTATGGCGTATTGTCTTAGATGCCTATCACCAGCTCCTCTGATAATGTTTGACTGATGTAGGTGGAGAAAGTTGAACCACCATTACTTTCGGCTATCAGCCAGCTAATGCAAAATAAAGCCTGGCCATGTTGAATCTGATGTGTTTTCCAAGCTTTTGAAACACAGGCAAACACCAAAATTTTAAAATAACCACTTCATCCTCTCACCGTCAATGCACCTCTGGATATTTAGCCGACATCTCAGTAAACGTATATATGTTCTTAACTCAAAATATAGTGTTTTTCATTCCCATCCCACATAATTCACATGACCCGTCGCCCCGTTTTCATTTAAATAACAAAAACAAATAACTGAAAATATCATAAGTAAGTTTAATAACATGATGCTCAGCACATCTTGCAATTTAACTAGAAAGTAATGACTTACTGAGAACTGGTAAAAGGTGGAGAAATTAGTTAACTAATCCAGTCATCAGGCCGAAAAGTAATCAGCTATTCTGATGATCTATTTTTGTTTAGTCTGCGAGCAAAGAGGGAATAAAACAAGAATCTGATGATACAATGTTGGCTTTGAGGCACTTCTGATGGATATTTTAGATTTTTTTTAATGCTTTATGGACCAAAGTACCACACAAAGGTAGCATACTGATCAATAAAGAAATCTATGTTGTGTCTTTAGTCTAAGATAATTCTTTAGATAAAGTTTTAGCTAACTAAGAGAGTCCAAGGAACACAAGATAGAAAGCAAAGCCTCGTTAGTGTCTTGTTTGTCCGAAAATGTCAAAAGAATCTGCTAATAACACAATTACAAGCAGAATTAAATTTGTTTTAATATACATTTTGTGGCTGTGTGAGAATAAATTATTAATATTAATTAATATCTTCTTAAAGATATGATTTACTATCTTTAGGTTTATCCTTGGGTGTGAAACTATTAAGTACAATAAAAGGGAGAGCAGACAGGTGCCTTTATTCCTTTTATGAGCGAGGACAGAGGGCAATATCCACAGCTAAAATAACATAAACTTGATAAAAAGTCGTCAAAGATGCTTTATCTTAATTAACAATTTGCAAAAACATAGCAAAACCCAATATAATCAAGACGGCTGCCACTGTAAATTATATTTTCAAGCTATCAGTATCTATCAGTATGTTAAACAGACTGCTTGTGTAACAGTTAAAATGTTTTTCCCTGGGGCATCAGCAGGAAAAACACAGATTTTTACAATTACATCACCCTTCATGGGGGGTCATGCAAAATGTCCAAACACATTAAAAAAATCTTTAAACGCTCCATGAAGCTCCAAATACCAAACAAAAATTAACCAAAAATTAACAGCTTTATATTTACAAAATGTCCTGTGTTTAAAAAACTGCCCTGCTGTTGAGTCTTGTTATTGAAATATGATCCCACATGAACATTTTTTCGCATAGAGGCAGACTTTGCTGAGATTTGTTTGCTTTCATGCTTATTTCTGTAATAAAACACTTAGAACTAATCTATACTTTAACACCTACTGAGCTGTTTTAAGCTTTAAATACACCCTTTTAAGCCAACGAGTGCTTTTCTTCCGCACACAGACTTTTTGTTAGAGAGAAAAAAATTCCACAAAACTCCGTGCTAATATCTGTCAACTGACTCTCCCGGAGCTACAAGAATACTTGCATCATAGTTCTTAACTTGACTTGTAGGTTTTACAATAAGGTTAGTCCTCCTCTTAAAATCGGCACACATAAAAACACAACTTTATATCTGCGTTGGATAAAATGAGAACCTTCTTCCAGCTTTTCACCCCCCAACTTTGCTTCTCTTAACTAGCGGGTGGCAGCGGGACAGGAGGGAGCCAAAGTGGCATTTACTTGAACTTAAGCGTTGCTTAGCTGGATCAGTTTTGAGCCGATGTAAAACAAAATCTCCGTAATATTATTTATTTAAACAAAATAAACTTTTTCTAAGATGTGCGCACTTGTGTGGATCCATTTATTAATTTTAGCTGTCACTTTAGCAGGACCCTTTCTCCGTTCGAGAGGGAACGGGGCACGTTAACGGGGCTATTCTCCCTTAAAAAAGTGGCACATGGGAGTCTTTTAAAACAAGTTTTCCTCCTGTGGTGGTGTTTATAGAGGTAATAAAAGCAACATCGACATAAAAGCAAACAAACAATGACATATTAGGAGAATAAAAGGGGAGTTTCTTCATTTGAACCGGGCGAAGAGCAACAAAGCATAAATTTCCAACCATTAAATATGCACCAGTCCGTCGAAGTAACGTTAGCTCAGGGGGCTACAACGGCAAAAACTCACCTTTCTCGGCGGAGGCTGCATCCTTGTTCCTTGACATAAAAACTACGCAAAAGAAGGCGAAAGTATGTCTGAAAAAAAGTCTGTCCAAACGCTGCGACCAAATGATAACGGAAGAAGAATATTTCAGCAGGCTCAAGCGGCCATGGCGAGCCCAGCAAGTAGTAAGTTGAGTCCCGTTGAAAACAGTGTGGCCCCAGGGCGCAGAAAACACTGCTGCAAATCAAACCCAGCGCAATTAAGACACACTTCCCGGCGAACTTTCAAAATAAGAGCCCAGGATCTGAGCAACTACAGGCTACTTCCGTGCAGAATCTCCAAAATAAAAGCACGCTCGGTCAAAGTGTGGTTTTGAACAGATATTTTAAGGTTTTATGTAAGTTATTTTGTAACGAATTAACACATGCCTAACACATAAGACACGTTAAACATGGGAACGTAAGATTTTTGCATATATATTTATATCTTCTTCTTTCGGCTTCTACCTTTTGGGGTTATCTATCTATCTATCTATCTATCTAGCTATTCGTGCGTGTTCTAGAAAAAAATGTTTTTTCTGTAATAAATAATGCTGAAAAATAATACTAAAGTTTTTACCATAATTATTATTATACTTAATAATACGATTAAAAGCATATAATTATATATTTGTGTAGCAACAGCTGGTTTGAAGGCTCTAGATAATTGGTATGCACTTGTCTTTGTAAACACTGACATTTCTTTGTAATGCCAAGGAATTAAATTTCACTTTTACTCAACTTTTCCGGTAACGAGCTGAATTAAGGGTTAAAAAGCCAACCATTTTCCATAATGGCCTGTAAATTAGGTTTAGTATCTCTGATACTAAGAATACGGTTTAATTTAACAAGCAGCAAAAAGGCAGATTAAAGCAGAAAAGGAAAATTGTGTTGCCTTAAGGGGGTTTAAAAATGTCTAATTACAAAATATTCTCTAAGAATTCATGAGGAAGATAATGTTTCCATTGTCAGTCTAATTGATTTCAAGTAAAACTTTTGATAAGCGTTAATATGCTGCAAACACATTCGCATACCCCACAATTTGTCTTGCAGCCAATAAAAAAATATATGAATGTGCTCAAGGGGGAGAAGAAATGGATCCACTCCCTCCTTTCTGATTGGTCCTCTTCACTCACGTGGCAAGCCACTGCCTCTTTGACGAGGCAGATCGCGCCTGCAGGATCATAAGTGCAATTTCCTGTGAAGTTTTCAAAATAAAATCACGGGGTTTTTTGCACCACGTTTTGTAGGAGCAGCTTCAGTAATCTATGAATTTTAAAACAAGAACAGATATATAAATATATAAAAACAAATGTGGAGTAATATTTAAAAGTTATAATATGTAAAAAACAAAACAAAAAAAACAACACAAAATAAACACACAAAAAAACAAAAAACCCCAAAACATTTTTGTCTTTTGGATCACTGACTGAATCAAAAAATGAGATTCAATTTAAGGACCAAGTGACACAATATTTCTTTCCTTAGGTTGTTTTTTTTTTTACATAAAATAATTTTGTAAGTACTCATTAACTATCAGCAGGGGATAAATAGCTGATGACCATAAATGCTGTATAAAAGCTTTATAAAGTTTGTATATTCATGTCTGTATAGGTTCATTTAAACAGTGGGCACAGGAAAATTTGAGCAATCATACACATTTCCTGGATTCCGGTGACTTTTTCTGCATCAGTGTGTTGTAAAAATGTCCTCTTTAAATGGGCATCGGTTCATATTCATCTTGAATTTATTCAGTTAAATTAAATATTCCTTTGGACTTCCAAAACATATCACCCATCACACTTTATGCCTGTGTTCTGGAGCTAAACAATGAAGCCAACAAGAAAAAAAAAGGTCTGCTACTGTTATTTTTTGCATCCGTTGCAAAAAAACATCTTCTTTCTTTTGTATGTGGGGTGAAATCTGGACATATAATATATCTACATACATACACAAATAAAAAGTAAAAATCAGATTCTCCAATTGTGGCACAGTTTGGAAGATATGAAATTAATCTGTGTGATTTTTTTAAGGGAGACAAAATAAAAGTTTTTTATGCTATTGCACTGCCCTTACTTTAAGTAAAATTCAACTTGGAGCGTTTTTTACTGTTAATGGTTGCTTAGGTGCCGTTTTCTGGCTTCTGAAGTGTCAGAAAAGGTTAGTGCATCACGACTTTGCACACCAATCTGCTAAACGGTCCAGATTGGTGCTTTTATTTTGAAGGACGCCGCAGTGAAACCGGTCGTGCTGCGTGTTTTTGTCTGTGTTGACAGCACTGCAAGGTTAGACCGTCGGTATTGTTATGCTAGAGGAAGAATGAAAGTTTTTTTTACGTTGCTCTTGTTTTGGTTTGCACCGTGTTTCACTTTAGCTAGCCGATTAGTTTACAGAAGCCCATGTGGCGTCGGCTGCAGGTGAAGGTGGGGCCGGCTCGTGGATTACTCACCTCCACACGGGTGACACATCGATCCACATGGCTGAACGGACAACTGTCTCTGTGTCAAAGCTTTAGCACAGGCACACCTCTACGAAATGACTTCTTCAAAGGTGGGAGTAACCAAGAAAGGACTGTTATGCAACTCAGCAAGCCAGCTTACATTTAGAAATACTAAAATTATCAAATGGTTTGTGTTTCTATAAATATGTGCAACTATTAGGATCCTGCTAAACAGTTTTAATAAGCTACTAGAAGCCTGTCTGCAATTCGGTTGCATACAATCTTTCAAATAACAACTTTTATAGTTCTTTGCACTAAACTACTAAATGATTTGGCGGAAAATTCAAAATGAACCACCATGCATGTCAATTTGTATTAAAGTGTGTGTAATGTATAAACTGTTTTATATGCCGAATTTGAGAGTGGTAGCTAAAGTACCAGGAAGCATTTTAATTTCTTAGGTGGAGGTAAACATTTGCAAGTAACCTTACGGGAGTGTAAAGTTTGGGGTTTTGTGGCTTAGAGCTGGAGGCCCATATGGAAGCTATGCGGAAGAAGGCGGTGGACGCGCTTCCAGGGAGCAGCTGGACTCCTCTGGAGATCAACCCCAATCTTCCTCCAGAGAGGGCGGACATCGTGATCGTAGGAGGCGGGGTGGTGGGCTGGTCCATCGCCTACTGGCTGAAACAGAAGGAGGTGGTGCGCGGAGGGGTGCGGGTTCTGGTTGTGGAGAAGGACCTAACGGTGAGGGGCCCAGAGTTAATGAGTGTAGACTAGCAGTGTCGCTTTCTTCCTTTCACAGTTTGCATGATTTAGATCTATTCAAAGTGTCAGGAGAAAGGATCATACTGTGCTCATGTCTTCCCAGCTATTCAAACTAATCGTCGGCCTTTTCCTCCTCATATTCATAAACTGGTCCCCCTGATTGTCCGTAGTACTCCCAGGCCTCCACGGTGCTGTCTGCTGGGGGGATCCGACAGCAGTTCTCCCTGCCGGAGAACATCCACCTCTCCCTGGCCTCTGCAGACTTCATGAGGAACATCAATGTAGGTCACTGGAAATGAACAACGAGGCTTTTAATCATTAAATGTGACAGAACATGTGGTTTGTTAATATGTGAACACTTTGTAGCCATGACAGATGAGATCAAAGAGGATCTATTGTACTTTATCCTGTCATAAAGTGCTGTGAAAAAGTTTTCTCCCTTCCTGGTTTTAGCACTTATATGTCTCAGTTCATCAAATGAATTTTGATGTTAAATACAAAATGCAGTTTTTAAAAAATGATTTCATTTTCACACAAGTAAAGAGTTGATTAAATGTTTTAATTAAAGAGTGCAAACTGTCGCACCTCTGAATCACGTCAGGAGCATCTCGGCGTGTTGAATGAAGACCCCATAGACCTGCAGTTTAACCACTCGGGATACCTCTTCCTGGCCAGTGAGGCGGTGGCTCACATCATGGAGGAGAACTACAGCACCCAAAGGTATCAGGCTCAAGAAACCAGTGCTCATACCAGAGTAATAACCCACAGTGTGCAACGTGAAGGGCCGTGAGCAGTCATTTGCCATTATTAATTTTCAAAGTTGCAGTTTAGTTTAAAAATATCCTGATATATTTAGATTTTGGAAAGAAACTGAACTCAACAGCCATAGGGTTTATAAATTATACATTTTTCCATTTTCAATCCTAGAGGAACTACAATGGATTTCTGTCAGGTGCTAGAAAGAATCAATAAAAACACAAAGACATTTAAGCTTCTGTGATTAGTTATGTATTGCTAAGTTTGTGAGTTTTTTGGATATCAGAAACCTAAAATCTAATTGTCTCATATTTCAGGTATGCTGGAGCCAAAGTGTCTCTTCTTTCTCCGACACAACTGAAGGAGAAGTTTCCGTGGGTAAACACAGAGGGTGTGGTTCTTGCTTCGTATGGTGAGTGCAAATAAAACGTGAACTGAAGGCCTGTGATCATTATCAGCAGCTGGGATGTGTCTGAATTCAGCTGTGAATTGACTTTAGAGTACATTAATTGTTGAGTTTGGACTCAGCAAATGTATGCTGTAGAAAAAAACCCTAATTATTACATACAGTTGTGGTCAGAAGTTTACATCCACTCATCATGGGCATGAATGTCATGGTAATTTGGGGCTTTTAATGATTTCTTTGAACTTTTCTTTTTTCAGAGTGGAATTGGATGCACAAGTTTGATTTTTTTTATTTTTTCTATAATCCACACAGACACAAAAGTATCTATAGAGGCTGAAATATATAAATATATATTCGCCATAATATTTTAATAAGTGGTGCTGAAGCTTCTACAAGGTCTTTTAACCAGACAAGGTCGAGACCTGTTAGCTTCTCATCATTGATCATGATTCACTACAGCTGTTAGTTTCTTTTTCTGGCATAAAAAGAATTTGCTTGGTAGCATTAAAGATATTCAGAACAATTGTAAAGCCTGTTTTTAAACAAGTCTAAGATCATTTTGTACGTAAGTCCAAGTTATTCAGATGTGTCACCACTTTGCCAAGATCTGGAAGAACCAAACTGTCACTCTCAGATGAGAGGAAATAGGTTATAGGATGTTTAGGAACAACCCAGGAACCACCAAGGCTCAAACGTGCCATGAACCAAAAAATGTTGGAACACCAGCGTCATTGTCCATTGTGGAGGAAGTTTTACATCACCGTGGACTGAAAGGGTGCTGACCAAGAAGAAGCTCCTGCTCGAAACTCGACACCTTCAAGCTCAACTGAAATTTGAAATTCACCTTCTGGAGAAAAGTTTTATGGTCAGATAAGACAAAGATTAAGCTATCTGGCCACATGTTTGAAGGAGTAAAGGCGACGTATTCAAACCAAAGAACAATGTACTAACTGTGAAGCACGGTGGTGGTGGCGGCATCACTTGGGGCTGTTTTGCTGCCAGTGGTACTGGTACATTACACCAACAGGATGGAATAATGAAGAACTACCTCCAATTCTTCAACTTGAACTCAAATCAACAGTTTGATGGTTGAAACTTGGACACAGTTGGGTGTTCGAACAGGACAATGATCCCAAACATTTTTGGGACGGATAAAGCAGGTGAACGTTACCATAAGTGTCTGGTTGAAGTACAACTTGCTAATGGACAGTTAAACAAATATTAGTGGAGTTGCATGTATATATTTGAGTCTGTATGCACAGGTTTTGACCTGGTGAAATCCAAAATAAATAAAAATTTGTGCACCCAATTCTTGTTTTGTCCTTAAAGATGTGTGCTGTACATTCATCACACCCTGGAAAAATAACTGTTCAAAAGAAATAATCAAAAGCCCCAAATTACCATGACATTCATCCCCATGACTAATATGTGTAAACTTCTGACCACAACTGTATATTCAGCTCTGAATTTTGTTTTTATCTGTTTGTATTTAACTGAGCTGGATATCTACAGTGTGACTTTCTCTGCTGCTCTTTAGTTTTCTGCAGACTAAAGCTAAATTGCTTCAGCTCGTGGCACCTGTAAATCCCATTAGAGTTCAGATTAACGCCTAAAGTTTTGACTTCCTCTTCTTGGAGAGAAATTCCACTGAAGTTGAAAACAGTCTGCAGCTCTGGCCTGGGGCAACCAGTTTAAAAAATGCACCTCCAAATATATAAGGGAAAAACAGGCGAAAAAGCATTAGTTAATCTGTGTTTCCACACCCAATTACATCACTGGATTCCCATCAAGCCAAAAATCCCCAACACCATCATTTGGGTCACGATTTTTAAGAAATCTGCAACACTTAAGCAGAAGATTAACTGTGATATATGAGCCTATGTCACATTCTCTTTTTAAGACCTTAAAAAAACTCATCTGAATAATGCAAAGCTGTGGCCAACAGTAATTTAACTTATCAGGGCCTCTGACAGTTCTTTCCATCTGCTAATAATAGATGGTAGTGGTGTGGAGTCGCCTAATTATTCTCTGAAAGCCCAGTTTTAGATCCTGATTTGTCTTCTTTTGTCACACAGTCAGTAAGAATCGGGAAACTATTCAAATCTTAGCAGCTCCAGCAATTATCACTATTAATCATAGTATATTATAGTACTTATGGTATTGTAATATTCAATAAATATTATTCCCTGAAGTCTGGCTTCACTTATTAATAGTCAGAAAACCAGAAATGTTATTTAAATAGCTAATGGTCTTTATCAAAAGAATAATTTAAAAGAGAATATGTGCCAGTTTTAGTACTTATGTCCAGTTGTTCATGATTACCTTGTAATATTAAGTAATTGTATACTAATGTGAACGTCTGTCTGATCTTCTGTCATGCAGGGCTGGAGAATGAGGGCTGGTTTGACCCCTGGACTCTGCTGAACGCCTTTAAGAGGAAGGCCATCTCCATGGGAGCCATTCAGTGCTGTGGGGAAGTCACAGGTTCGTTACAGCATCCTGACAACTAAACAAACACGCATACACACATGCATTCTCGTTTTGCTATCTTGGTGAGGCCATCTAATTGACATAATGCACTCCCCAGCTGCTTACCCTAACTGTAACCGTCAAAAATAAATGCCTAACCCTAACCATTACCCTAAACCTAACCATAACCTCATTGTAACCCTGACACTAAAACCACGTTTTGAGTCTTGAAAATGCCTTCAAACTCGTGAGGACAGGCTCTTTTGTCCTTGTAGGGGACTGTTGGTCCCCACAAGTATAGTAACATTCCAATTTTTGGTCCCCACAAAGATGTCTAAACAGGTACACACACACGTCTGGGAAATATGTCCGCTAAGAAGTTATTATAATCCTCTGAAGTACTTGAAATTTAGCAGATTTCTATAAACCGAATGTTGTGTTAATGCATTATTCTGCAGAAATCTCTAAGTTTTCATTTGTGCGACATCAATCTTATATATTTAGAAAAAATATAAGAATAGCTATAAAATTAATAAGAATTTTCACTTATACAGAACTTAAATAGGGTGGAAGGACTGCCCTTGGAGCAGCTTTAAAAGTGTATTTTAGGTGTTTCTACTTAAAAAAAGAAAAAAAAAGATTATTAATATTGTTGCCATAGGCTCATCAGTAATCCCACAATACATTTTTGCCCTGTAGCTGTGGACCCAACCCAGTCATTTTCATTTATACTAGCACTCTCAACAAAACAAGCAGACCACAAAATCAACAGCATTCCATTAATAGTGATTCGCTGTCCTCTACTCACCTTGTTCTAGCATAAGTGAGATGAGTCTAAAAACGAATTTATTCAACCTGCATGGTCACCGTTATGAAGTGGTGGATTTAAAAAAGAAACACTTTTCCTAAACCTCAGTGGGTAGTTTTTAGTGCCTAACCATAACCAGGGGGGTGACAAAGTGATCCCACTGGGAAGTGAAACGCTGTCTCCTCGCTTTTAAATCTGGAGCGTATGCGCGCCCCCCCAAAACAAAAACAAAAAAACCCTCCAGCTGCTTAGCACAGGCTTTGTAGGTCTCTCTAAACCAGGACGTTTATCCCTTGGTGACTGATGTTGCCACAGCTGGAGCCTCAAGGCACCAAAGGACACCTTGTGTGTTACACAGAGATTGAGGTTGCATTTTACAAAACTGTGTTATGTTACACAGGCATCTGTATAAAAAGAAATCTCTCGTATCACATATTTAAACCATGCAGACCAATAAAATCAGAGGTTTTCTCTGTCTTAAGAAGAGATTCTGAGGAAGTCTCTGACTCTGCTGACCTGATTTCCTCAGGCAGTTTTCTTCATGGCTTTAAGGTAGCTTTAGAGAAATATTAATCTTACATTGTTCGTTGGATGAGAGCACAGATACAACAAGTGGAGGGACATGATTTGGATGTAGAAATTGAACTTTGCTTTAAAACTGTAGTTACTCACCTTTTTTTGTAGTTTTAAACATAAATTAATATGTTTATGATAGATAAGCTATGAGGCAGTAAATAAGCAATTAAAATCATCTCCATGTGCATCATTAAAGTTATATACACATTAATGAATGAATTATGATCCAATAATATATTGTCTTTTATTCTATATAATGATTACTTTTACTTGAGGTACTTTAAATGTATTTTAATGCTAAAACTTTGGTTTTGTTTGACTTTAACTTACTTTTATTGCCACGAAAACAGTTATTAAACTCAAATTTTGGCAGTGATGCACATGAACATTGAAATCCTGCCAAAATTTTCAACACTGCAGTTACTCCCACTTGGATACTTGGAGTTCCCATTGGCCCCACATGCCACCATTCTTTTAATTGATCGACTGATTGAAAAGGATTATTTTCATAGTGAAAATCTGATATTTTCTGGCAGCCCTGAAATAATTTAGCTGATTTAAAAAAAAAAAAAAAAAAGTAAAAAAAATTTTTAAAAAAAAAACTTTTTTTGCC
>VUQG01019587.1:0-12922 GCA_015106755.1 Etia nguti | reverse complement strand
GAAAATTTGCCCCAAAGCGCAAATGTTTTTTTAATTTAAAAGGGTTTTAGTGGGCGACAGAATCAAATAATTAGACATGGACATGAATATTGTAAACTCAAGCTCTTTAAATTTATGGGGAAAAAAGCATTTAAACTGCATTTAAAATGCAGAACAGAGAAATAAAAATAATATCCTGTACAAAATTGGTCAGACTTAAAAATAAAGTGTTATTTTAAGTACTTTAATTACATTTCAAAATGGTATTGTCTTTAAATAATAATAATAAAAATTTCAACATAAAGTGCAGTTTTCTTCTTAAATGAGGCTGAAACATAAAAGGTTATTTGAGCAGCTTCACCTTTAAACTCTGAGTCACCTTAGCCAACATTATTTTGTACATTAGGCTAAAACAGTGTGATCATCCAACATTTTAGTGCAAAAATAACGAACCCATTGGACTCACAATACCTCCATGGTTTTTACTGTCTGTCTCTTTCAGCCAGTTAGACAAGTTAGATAAGTGGTTTCTGGCAGCTGAGGGATGTCTCGGTGTGACAGATCCATAGACGAGGATATCATCAAGTTATCTGCATATTCCACCAATGCCAACTGAGAGCTGCAGGTGGATTGGTTTGTGGAGGTTTGTGGAGGTGTGCAGCGTAGTGCGGCGTCCAGGTCCTGGTTTGCATACTCTGTCTGGCCATTTGTCTGAGGGTGGAAACCAAAGGATAAACTAATTTGAGCTCCAAGCAAAAGAACTCCTTCCATATCTGAGACATGAATTGAGGACCTCGGTCAGACATGCCATGAAGTCAGAAGACATGTCCAGTGAGGAGCTGGGCTGTGATGAACAATAAACAACTTTTGAATGCACCTTAGAGGGTATGTAGAGCCGGTTGGGGGAGGACCACCACCAGGGTCCTGGTCCTGAGTATTGCAGACTAAGGACTAGATTTCACATGTTATTAAGCCAGTGATCCAAGACAGTGGTAGGATAGTTTCTTCTTCTGGTTGGTTTCATTGTACATGTACAATTACAATAAAGGGCTAATCTATTCTATTCTTCTTCTGATATCTGAGGAGGAGAACTGTCTGGACAGAGCATCTGGTTTATGTTCAGCGATCCAGGTCTTTAGGTTATGGAGAAGTTAAAGCGAGCAAAGAAAAGGGCCCACCTGGCTTGTCGTGCCTGCAGCCTTTTGGCTATTTGGTTTTTATGGTCCGTTCAAATGATCAGGGATACTTGGTCCTCTTGAGCCACTGTCTCCATTCTTCCAGGGCCATCTTGATGGAGAACACCTTCTATTCTCCAACATCATAATTCACTTCTGCAGAAGAAAGATGTCAGGAGAATGCACAGGGATGCATTTTACTTGCATCTCGCTGGGACAGGAAAGTTCCCACTCCGGAATCAGACTGATCCACCTCCACGAGGTGAGGTAAGGTTGTACCAGGATGGGGGCAGAAGCAAAACGCTGTTTAAAGATTGTTGAACACATCTTGGGCTGCTGAGTGCCACTGAAAAGGGACTATAGGTGAGGTGAGACAACTTTGCTGAAATCCTGAATGAACCTCCCATAGAAATTTGCGAATCTTAAGAATCTCTGGAGCTGTTTTGTATGAGAGCCAATCCATGACCGCCTTGACCTTTACCGGGTCAGCCTTGAGCTGACCTTTTCCCACAGTGAAGCTGAGAGACGATACTGTGTCTGCACGGGAGTCACATTTCTCTGCTTTCAGCTAAAGCATCAAGCATGGTTTTCATATTCCTGGGGAGACTTAGAGAAAATGAGAATGCCATCAAGAGGTCGCAGAGCACATCGTTGAGGAGAGCTTAAAAAACTGCTATTTTAACTACTTTATGTACTGTTGACTATTGAAATCAAAATGTTGATAGTGTTGCATTTATTTTAATCTGAAGAAAACCAGGCTTATCTAAAATGAATGGGGAGGGGTGTACAACTTGAATTTCAGTGATCACCAGGAGATAAAAATTGCTTGTTTTTATTTTAACAGGTCAGGTGTGATAACAACCTTTAAAAAGGTTAGGTGACATGGCCTTGACATAATGTTTCCAAACTTTTGCTTTATTCAAGTTGTGCTTCTAGTACGCATACAAAAGTTAGTTTTTATTTATATCCAGTTTAAATTGCTGACACAATCCATCTCTGTGGCTAATAATACAAGAACACTAAACAAACAGGAAAATTTGGGATTTTGCTGCTTGCTATTTGTTATATGTCACAGTGACTCAGTGAAATGATTTGGGGATTTTATTTTTTTTGACAGATATTTTCCACTCTTTCTGACTTTTCTAAAGTCTTAAACCAGATTGAGAAAATTTCAGGCAAACTATTTGATGTTAAAAAGTTCCAGCCTTGATCTCCTAGCCCTGTTTTTGTTGTTGTTGTTGTTGTTATTGATCATGCATCTCACCACTGAAACTTGTGAAGACATCAACCGTAACAATCTCCAGTCCGTGGTCATTTTTTTCTGCTTGCTTAATATCTCTCAATATCAGCATGTTTAAATATTTATACACCGCTGAACTTGGTTGGGACCACAGGTAATTAAAATAGTGAGACATCTGAAGAAGCAGAAAACAGTACCAGGGCCCGAGAGCTTTGGTTAGAACAAGAACAAGTCAGTGTGTTTCTGCACCCTGTGAAACCCGCCGACTCTCTCTCTCCCTCTCTCTCTCTCTCTCCCTCTCCCTCTCTCTCTTTTAATCACCCATTACTTTATTTTACTTTGATGTACTTTAATTTGCTCAGTGTTTTTAGTGTGAAAAGGCCGGGAAATGACGAAGGATGGAAGGAAATTACAAATTAGAAACATTTCTTCTTGCCTACATTCAAGTTAAGCAATGGCTGTAAAAAGATACATCTTAAAAAGTCATTCAAACAATAATCTAAAATATTACTGAACTGAACAGTTGAATTATCAGGATGTATGTTTAGCATACGCCCTGATAATTCAATGTGCAGCCCTTAGTAAAGATGAACTCCTGTGTCCTACAACTTGGCTTATTTCTATGGCTTTTTTCACTGTAGGAAAAACTCAAACAACAACCAGACAGACTTACTTGGAAGAGGAAATGAAGTTAAAGAGAAAAACTATTACTCAAACTGTTTGTTGTAAACACTTATCAAAGATAAGTGACTTGCTGCCAAAAAAAGTACTTTTGATAATTTGTTTAAACTGTAAATATGTCCGTCTGTCGGCTTGTGCCTCTTGGACATTGTTGCAGCTATAAAATAGTTATTGACATTTTAGCTGAAGTATTTAGTCATTATAACAAATACAGCAAAGATGGATAGTGTAGAGAAAATAGGATCCACATTCTTTATCCACATTATTCTAGAAAACAATCATAAAAAAATCATAAAATACAAAAATAAAAAACCTAAAATACTTTACCCTAATTGCAGAGTTCCATTACAGACTAAAATGATGTGTGGTCTGAGCAGGTTGGCAGGGTGTAGACTGTTCCATCCCTTGCTCCGGTGGAACTTGGGGACTGAGCTGCAATCAGACATGTCAGTGTGGAAACGGGGCAGCTTGCAACCCTGTCAACGGAACCTGTGCTTGTTCCCCGGGCTGGACGGATGAATACTGTGATGTACCGTGTCCTGTGAGTGGTCATTCCTTTTTTTCTCTTTATTCATCAGCTTGGACAGCTACTTTGGTTCTTTAATGTTTTTTTTAAAGTTCAAGAAAATACAAGTTACGTAATAAAAGAAAAAATGCATTTATAGTGTCTTCTCTGATGTTTCTCTTGGTGCTGTTAGGATGGAGCGTACGGCTTGGATTGCAGAGAGAAATGTGACTGTGTTAACTCCGATGGCTGTAATCCGGTAACAGGTTTCTGCCGCTGTCTTGCAGGTTGGACGGGTGAGTTTTGGAGCTGCAGTTTGAGGCAACATTTGAAAATGCTGTGAATGCAGTAACATTAGAAAGACGTCACCTATGACGTTCAAACAGATACGACAAAAATATCAGCTAAAGACAAGTTCACATTTTGGTGGCCTTGAAGTCAAGGTCAAGCATTTGGCAATTGTGATATAATTTGTGCATTTTTAGGTAGTTTTTCAGGTATATCGGTGGTGCAGGAGAATATTTATTTATTGTCTTTTGACAAAATGCCATTCAAAGCTTTTTCCCAATTTGCATTCAGTGACTATTCATAACAATAATAACCCTTCTGCTGTCAGACTGCTGTAACTACACTGTATTACTAAAAGTATTAAGTAACTTTAATTACATTCTTAAACTATACAGCCCACCCTTTGCTGCTATAACAGCTCCCAGTCTTGTGGCAAAGTTTTCCTCAAGATTGTACTCATGGGAATTTTTGACCGTTCTATAAAACGTGCATTTGTGAGGTCAGACTAGTCTAGACTAGGATGAAAAGTCTTGATTTGCAGAAACCGCTCTAACACGTCTCCACTGCTCTAGAGTCCAGTAGCTGGGCGCTTTACACCACTGCATCTGGTAGTTTGCATTGCATTTGGAGTGGTTCTTATATAGCACTTTTCTATTCTATAGAATTCTATTCTATAAGGTATAATTCATTGACCCAACATTGAATATACCATTATGTTACAAAAAGTAATATTTGTCTTTTTCTTTACTTTATTTCAAATAACGAGTGAACAGGAGGATTGAAACATGATCTCTGAAAAAAGAAGGACAAAGTGGGACGGGGGCTAATGTTAAGCCCAGTAATGTAACCAGTAATGTCTTTTGCTGAACCATTGTGTAAATGGCAAATGGACTGGTTCTTATATAGCAAATAATACTGAGTAATCCGAACCCATCTTACCATAGCACCCATATCACCCCAATAGAACACTTTGCTATCAGATTGCTGTCTTTCTTCTGGTTTCTAGGATATTAAAAAAGTAAATTGGGAGGCAGAGCCTTCAGTTTTCAAACCCCTCTTCTGTGGAACCAGTTCCTAGCTCAGATTCAGGGGACAGACACCCTCTCTATTTTTAAGTTTAGGCTTAAAACTTTCCTTTTGGACAAAGCTTATGTCAGCCTGGTTCTGCTGGAGGTTTCTGCCCATTAAAAGGGAGTTTTTCCTTCCCGTGCTTGCTCAGAGGGGGTCGTCTGATTGTTGGGTTTTCTCTGTTTTATTGTAGTCTTCACATAAAAACATTAAGCGCCTTGAGGTGACTGTTGTTGTGATTTGGTGCAACATGAATTGAACTAAACTACATTTTTAGGCACTCAGTGTTTTATAAAACATGTGTGACTTTTTCACAGGCAGGGTTTATATGCATTTTGCAGCTTATTGTGTAAGACTTGTGCCATACCCATGTTACATTCCCCTGGCATTAGTGTTTCCATGGTAACAATCAATGACACTTGCTGGCTGATGGCACAGAATAATTACATTTTTTTTAAATACTGAAGACACCTTAAAACAGCACGTAGTTTCAGGAAAGGTTAACAGTGTTGTTGAGTTTTTAAAAGAGTGAGGTAAACTTGATATTTTCTACAAGGAACCTACTGAGTAGGGAGAAGTATTGAGAAATGTATGGAGCAGAGGTTGTATGACAGATTTTTACAGTAAGATATGCTCGAATTCTTTTACAAGACAAGGATTTTCTGCATCGAGCATGTTTGATGGAGGGTCAGAGTTACTTGAAATTCATGGCAGTTTAATGGTGTTTAAGATAGTCAAGAACTTAGTGACTTTGTACCACTGACGAATTTACTTATCTGAAATCTGACTGCTGTATTAGTTTTATTTAAGCTGTCTCTGTAAAACCAGCCCTTGGAAGCTCAAATTGAAAGTGTACAACAAAATAATAATAATAATAATAATAATAATAATAATAATAATAATAATAATAATAATAATAATAATTTTGAAAGTGGGTTTAAGAAAATCATTTTAGACTTACTTCTTTGAGACCATGTGACCATAGAGGCACAACTATCCAATGAAACTGATGAATCTTCATCAAAAACACTCTTAGACTTAAAAAATGCACTTTAGTTTGACCTTTGGCCTCTTCAGGGGACATGGGATCATGGGCCATATCTAGACCTTGAATTGAGGGCTCTGAAATGAGGGCAGCTGAAGCAGTTATGGAAAATACCTCAACACACATTCAGTAGAGGAGAGCAAAATAAAACATGATTGGGGAATAGAAGATAGAGGAGAAGAGGGTGCAGACAACAATATGGTATGAATTCAGACTACAAATCGATATGACAAACACACAGCAGATTCAAACCTGTAATTCTAAAACTAGGGAGGTTCAAGCTTGGGTAAGTTTAAGCTGTCTTCAATAATTCAACTTTACTAATGGTTCCCGTGTATAAAGCAGCTTTCAGGAGAGCCTTTTTTACATAAACATTCTCCTCAGCAGTGATATTACACTTCACCGTGCCCTTGTTTACTTTATTAATTGTCATGTTCAAGTTGTACCTCTTCTTGTTTCATCCACTAATTGTCAATTAGTAAACTTGTGGTGAGAGAGGATCAATATGAGAGGTGATGAATATGGAGAGGGCATTTTAATTCACTGCCAGAAGGAAAACTGATAATGAATTGACATTGCAGGAAACTTCAACATATTGATGAATAGATAGATCAAAGTTTAGAGTAAATGAGTAAATGAGGTTTGAAGAAACACGACATGTCTGTGTTAGTCTGAAAGCCTGTGTAATTACAGTTCAGGTAATAACTATGAATGACAATTGTGAGAGTCTGTGAAGCTGAAAGAAAATACAGTGCATATCAATTAAAAACCTCATAAGATTCTCCTGTGATTAATTACACTCAGAGTCAGTGAAAAACTCAATAAGATCAAATTTAAAAGTCTATAGAGAGTAAATTGTAAAGTGAAAAACTTTCTGGAGGAAACCTGGTCTTGTTAGGAGAGATGGGACCCATCCCCCTTTAGATGGAGCAGCTCTCATTTCTAAAAGTCTGTCCAAATTTATTAGACCGCTGAAAACCTGACTATCCAGAGTTGGGACCGGGGAGCAGAGTTGCAGTCTTATACACCATCACTGCAGCGTCCCTCCTCCTGTTATCGTCCAGAGCCTCATCCCTGTAGAAACCATGTGTTTTCCAGACCACCAAAAAACAAATCCAAATTAAATTAAATAACAATATAGCATCCTCAACCGCACCAAAGATAAAGCAGTTTAATGTGGATTAGTAAGCATAAGGTCCCTGTTAGTAAATGATTTGATAACTGATCAACACATCAATTTATTCTGACTGACAGAAACCTGCTTACAGCGGGATGAATTTATTAGTTTAAATGAATCGACACACACGAGTCGTCCTAACTGTCAGAATCAAGACGGGATGACGAGCAGGAGCAGCAGCAATCTTCAGCTCATGAAGCGCAGTATGTCTTTTGTCCTGTCTACTTCCCCGTCGACCCCAACCAGTCACGGCAGATGGCCCCGCCCCTCCCTGAGCCTGGTTCTGCTGGAGGTTTCGTCCTGTTAAAAGGGAGTTTTTTCTTCCCACTGTCGCCAAAGTGCATACTCATATGAGGTCATCTGATTGTTGGGGTTTCTCTGTATTATTGTAGGGCCGCTACATAGCAATATTAAACAATATTCAGCTGTTGTTGTGATTTGGTGCTATATAAATAAAATAAAATTGAATTGAACTGAAACTGAATGAATTAACCACAGATGGACAACAGATAACTCAAAAACCAGTTTGTCGTTATCTGTTGTCCAGCTGGCCCTTTTGATTTGATTTTTGTGACTGATTTAGTGTTCAGTTTAGAAAAAATAATTAACATACGATAAGATTCATTATTACTGTAGGCTCAAGTGTTAAATTTGAAGCACTGCCAAACTTGGTATATACAAGCATAACCAGTCATACTATAAGAATGAAAGAGTAAAGAAAATATCTTTACGCTTTAACAATGGCATTCATATGTAACAGTCACCACTGTAGTAGAGTCCACGTTAATCAGGGCCAGTCAGGCACCTGATAGTCAGCACCTGCAGTACCAGAAGCTCAAAAACAAGAGTCAATAACAGAATAAGCTGTTGGGCAGTGGCAGAGAAGATTTGGTGGAAATTCTTTCATGGCTGCAATTCACATATACAGCTCTACCATTTAAAGGGATATAAGGGATGTGAAGGGAAATAAACTGAATTTCTAACAGTACAAGATTTACTGAAAACAACAAACAAATTTCCTTACCTTTTTATGTTAAGTTTACATGTTATAATGTTATTATAATGTCTGCCAGTCTGACATGTTATATGTCAAAGAAAGTTACTAATGAGCTGCAGGCTGAAGTGAGACGGAGACGTATACTGTATTTGTCCCCTGTGAGCAGTATGGGCTCTGAACTGTTGTGCAGACCAGTTTTTGTGTAGACAGAATCCTGCCCCTCAGGACACACACACACACACACACACACACACACACACATGCAAGACTGATGAAAGAAGGAGACACTTTACCAAAGAATTAGAGGGGAAAAGTCCTGGGTAGTATTTGTGAGATTTTATGTGTTTGGTCATATAAACTGACATGTACTCATACATGTGCACTCACAAATGAATATTGAGACAGCAAAATAATAAAAAGCATTTTTGGTTTTGTTATTACCGTTTCATGCACACCAGTTTACTGGTTATGTTGGCATCTAGCAATGCGATTACTCTGAAATGCTCACAGTAGCAACAACACAGAGATGTGTTTAGTTTCTTTTTGTTTAAGAGAAACTAGCACACACAACACAAAAACCTGCAGACAGCCTGATTATAAAATAATCAACTAAATAACAGTTTATTGAACTTTCACATGCTTAAAAGTGTTGTGTGCCTGAGCATCCCATTGATCAACAAATATCACAAATGTCACAATCGGGGCAATGAGAAGACATAAAGTAAGTGAACCTAACCAGATTTGTCTTTGTTTACTAGGACCCACAGTTTGCTAGTATAACTACGAGTTGAGTTCCTGTGAGAACTCTGCTCATCTCAGTGACTTTTGCTATTTGTCATTCCCTCATTTCTATCGATTTATTTGTTCATCACCCTTTTGTCTCACGTGTGTTAGGAATGCCAGCTGGACTTTAAGTGCTTGACAGAATAAAGCTGTTTGCTTTGCTATAGCCTACGTTGCGTGTGTTTATGTGTATTTTGTGTAGGTGTCCATTGTGACAGTGTGTGCGAGGAGGGTCGCTGGGGACCCAACTGCTCCTGCAGCTGCACCTGCGAGAACGGGGGCTCCTGTTCTCCAGAGGATGGCACCTGTGTGTGCGCTCCAGGCTACCGGGGCACCAACTGCAGAAGAAGTAAAGGATTATTGTTCACACCCACGTTTCTGCATTCGTGTACTGTACTGTACTGCTTTAAATAGGAACTACAAATAGCACTATTAACAAGAGTCCTATACAATTAGTAAAAAATTGCTACAGTTTTCTAATGCTAATTCTGGTTTAAGTCAACCTGGTGCACGGTTTCTACCAGATAACATTTGCCTGCTTCGTTATTCCAGTTTGCAACTTCTTTACAGATCTTTGAATTAAAGTATGTGTAAAATTTGGTTTAGAACTAATTAGCAAATTTAATGATGGTAGCATTTGTCGTACAAAAACAGAAACATTCCTCGTGGATGGCCAGAGGGATGCTCTGGGTCATACTCAGGTTTGCATTTTCACCTCATCTGTAAAGATTCAGAGGACAGTAGAGGAGGAGAAAACATTTTTAAGGCTCATTTTCAATCAGAAGGAAAAGAACCACAAATATTATCCTAAGGTATAACCATTCTTACTGACTTTATAGGCATCTGTGTGTCACCCTGCATATTAACCTGTACATGGTGATTTGTTTTAATGGGCGATGCTGACGTTTTGAAAATTAAGAGCCTAAAGTTTAAAGGTCATTCATTTTGTTTAAGAAAATAACTGTTACTCATATAATGCAGCATCTGCTTGAAATCAAGTGTGATGATGCTCATAGTGTGAGTACAAGGAGTGTGTTTGTATGACGGTTCCTTCTGCTTCTGTCGCCATCACACTAATACATTTAAGCTCTTTTGATTCACAATTTACGCAATTATCATAATTAGGAAAATCCTGCAGCATGAGGGAAGAGGGTTGCCAATTAGAGCAATTACAGTTACGTCAATTAAAGCAAATTAAAGGCCCGAGGAAGACTTATGAGTCCTTCCTGTCCTGGAAGGAAAAACAAAGCAAAACTAATACAGCTAACAGGCTGACCCGTGGGACGAGGGAATGGATGGAATACTGTTCCCAGTACACGCACCATCACAGAGTGCACACGATGAGCCATAATGTGGATTTTTCCTCTGCAGCATGTTCACCTGGCTTCTATGGCCATCGCTGCAGTCAGATGTGTCCTCAGTGTATCCACAGCGATGGGGCATGCCACCACATCACCGGCCAATGCAAATGTCTCGCTGGCTTTTTTGGCTCCCTCTGCAACAAAGGTCAGTTTGTTTTGGTTTGTTTGATTCCATTAAAAAATAATTCAGAAGTACAGAAGTAGAAACACTGCTACTCTTCATAATTACAAACTAAGTACAGTCTGGAAGCTGCAGATTAAGTGAAAACAAATGAAACTTTGCTAGCTCATCAAAACTGACATGGACAGTGTGAAGTGGTTGTTCTTCAAGATAGAGGTCAGCTGTGGTAGACTTCTGCTCCGATGGATCTGGTGCTGTTCTTGGACTACCATGATCATTGGATCCCTACTGTCTTTGGAGTAAGCCTTTTCTAGCCACTGGTAGGGTTTATTGACGTTAGCAACTTCATCATTCAAAGTCAAAGTCAAAAGTACACTTTATTGTCATCTCTGAATATTGGCTTTTCATTGTTAGTCCCTTTTTACAATGTATTCAACCTTTCATTCTATCGAAATAATCTTCTTATTACTTCCTCCTTTACATCAATATCTTAGTTTGGGTTACTTCCTCTGTAGGTCGAACAGGTGTTAATCCTCCTACGAACCCAGTCAGTCCGAGGTCTGTTGCTAAGTCGAGTTTTAAATAGAGGCAGTGGAGGAGTGTGCTTTGAAATATTCATCATCATTAAACATGAGCACAGCCTTAGTTATGCCCTGTCCTACATTAGCCATTCTGCTGGCCACTGCATCTTTGAGCAGCCCATAGATAACTGGGTGAGGCTTGATAAATCAGATGTCCAGCATTGGGGCTTTATACTGCCTGAAGTGCCAGTCCAGCTCTATCCCTGTTCTCTTGCTGGATAACCTTTTGCAGCTAATGATGTTATTGACTGGTAAATTGTAAAAAAAAAAAAAACAGGGTATGTAGGATCTCGAAAGAACAGCATATGTGAATGTCTGAACAATTACTCGTTTACCCTTGTAGTGCAGTGAATTCGTTGTTCCCTGAGAGGAACCTGTTCCCACAGTTCTTTTCCTCAACTCTACAAACACTATGCAGACAAAAGTATTGGGCCACACACCTTTGAGTCTTTGAAAGCTATTTTCAGTAGGGCTGCAGCTATTGATTATTTTAGTAATCGAGTAATCAAGTATTTCTTATCGATTAATCAAGTAATCGGATAAGAAATACTTTTGTTTTATCAATGAGCAGTAATAAAATATTAAAAAGAGAAAACAAACTGAAGCAACTGGTCATGTGTCAAAACAACTAAACCCTGTGACTGTATTTATCTGCCATATTAAATGTACATTTTTTAAAGAAAACATTTTTTTAAATGCAAAAATATATAAATAATCTCAAGTACAGTCGAAGGTCAAAGTCAAATAAAAATGTACCAGTACTGTGTGTTCTTGGAAGGCTTTCTGAGTTTCATAGGAGGCATCAAGAGCAGTGACAGTGTTTGGTCTCCTAGATGAGGTAAATTTATTGTGTGTTTATGTTTATGAGTTTTAAATCTGCAAATGAATGACTGGGATTTTGCCTGTAAGCCTTTAAAGGAGAATGAGATGGCTGTAATGAAAAAACGCAAGCATATCAACATTCTAAAGTTTGCCCTGTACTTTCATGCAAAATTTTTCTGCTACAGTTTCATTGGCTTGTAAAAAGATTTTTACATGTTAATGCATTTTAATTGGTGCAATATTTGATATGATTTCACTTTGTTTCACAAAAGCCTTCAAATGAATATGGTCTCGTGCACCCCATGTTTGTTGCAGATATCGCTTCCACACTTTAAAACCCAGTGCTGTGCTTAAGTAGACTGACCTCAGGTTTTATCAACTTGTTATTAGCACTCAGTGTAGGTGACTCGCCAGTAATTTTCATTCAAAAAGCTGATTAACATTTACTCTATACTGTACTTCAGTAGGTTACAACTCACATGTATCTGCATTACTTGAACTTTTGGCTCCCCTTTTATTATTTTTTTATTGCTGCTTTGCTATATTTTATATTTTACTTCATTATCTGACAGTTTATATTACTGTAGGAATTTTCTGCCCAAAACAACATATTGGAATTTTTCATGTCTATCATTGTCTAAGGAGCTTGGAAAGAAAAGCATCTGGACTTCTTTAAGTTGCTTGAAGAGGTTTCACCTCTCATCAGAGAAGCTTCTTCAGTTCTAGGGTCAAATGGTGGAGAGTCCCAGATTTAAGCTCTGTGGGAGTTTCCCACCAAGAGGGACAATGGACCCCCTAATGATCCTCTACCTAATCACATGAGCCAAGGTGTGAAAATGGGTGTAGGTCACAATCAGCCAAGGTTTCGGGTGAGCTCATTGTGAAACCTAGCCCCACCCTATCATGTGATTTCCTGAGGTCAGATGGCCCAGGATGTGAGTGGGCGTTAAGGCGTCTGCGAAGGGATCTCAAAACTGGATTATAGATGGCAGACAGTTGGTGTCGTAAACCACCGCTTCTGTTCAAAGACGGTTGTTCACAGTGGACATAAATGGCTTCTTTCACTCCTCTTTCAAACCATCTGTCTTCTCTGTCCAAA
>VUQG01019586.1:0-16656 GCA_015106755.1 Etia nguti | reverse complement strand
AGAGGGGAAAAAAAAAAAGAAAAAAAAAAAAAAAAAAAAAAAAAAAAAAAAAAAAAAAAAAAGGGAGGAGAAAAAAAAAAAAAAAAAAAAAAAAAAAAAAAAAAAAAAAAAAAAAAAAAAAAAAAAAAAAAAAAAAGAGGGGAATAAAGTCAATAAGTGAATGAGATAATAACCAAAAAGAGGAGACACATGTAAGTACAGACTGTTTATATTCACCTCTCACCCTTCCAAATCGTTCCAACCAATCGCCAGTGAGGCCCACTCTGTCGTAGCCAATCACTGGACATGCAAAGTTCATCCACTTCCTGTAATACTAACCATAACATTCCAGCAGGTAAACTATGGCAGTCGCCTCTAAATGGACAATTAGCCAAGATTAAAGGCAGCCTCCTCGTCTTTCTCCATTAACTTAATTAGGAGGAAAAGACATCTCAAATGACCCCCTGCTCTTTCCAGCCTTCCCTCCCGTCCTCATTCTTCTCTCTCTGCAGCGTCTTTTCCCCTGGTTTAACTCATATACTGTATTTACAGTAACTGTGGAGAGTTAAGACCAAACTTTCACATCTGGGAGAGTCACTGAAGCATTTGGAGGTAAACTGTTTCACACAAGAGTAACCCAATGGTGCTGAAGAAAATATCTCATTACCAGCCAGTCATCAGTGCAGGGATTTAAAGTGGGAACCTGCCATGCCATGATTTGTTGATCATTAGAGTCATCCTGGTGATTTTTTTCTCTTTTAACCTTGCTTCATTGAATTTTACTCTTCCACAGCCACTGGTTTTCCCCCTCGTGTTTAGCTAAAACTTTTTAGGTATTTTTGTAATGCTAATTGGTAAACACTCAGTGAACCTGTAGGGATGAAGCATTCTCAAGGACAAATGAATTGGATAAAATTCCTTACCGGCCTCCCTTTGGACATAAACTAAATTTCCTTCTTTCTATTAAGCCTCCAAAAGATCCTTTCAGTCTGAATGTTTGGCTGCCGATATCCTGCTGTAATGCAGTTTATGGGGTGCAGTAAGGAGAATGACGGAGCACTGCAGCAGTGCCAGAGAGCAGAATGAAGCTGCTTAACACTGACGCTGGGATTTTACTTGGATGTGTAGTGTGTTACTATGTTTATTTGTTTTTGTCTTGGTGTATTGTAAACAAATGCAAACAATCTATAACACTGGAATGAAAGATGATCATTACAAGCTTCATATTGACTCGTGCTAACCAACTACAATCTGACACATAGATTCTATCCCCAGCTAAATCTTTAGTTTATTTCTTGCTTGATTCATTTTTGTTTTATTGCAGACACAAATTTAATGCAATTTTGTCTTTGTAAATTTGCAGTGAACATTCATCTTGCAGCACATCTTTTCTGGTTGCTTATGTGATAAAGTGATGTAATTTATGTACTTTAGCTTTGACACACTGTGTCTAAAAATACTGTTTAGAAATAGCACAAGTAGGAGAGATTTACAGTCTGCTGACTAACTCTGTAATATCCATTATATGGCAGGAGCTACATTAAAATTTGCAAAGCTTCTACAGTATTTCACAGTCCATAAGTGTTGAAACATGGTCAAAGATCACTTTCTACACTGTGAAATACTCAGCATCTGAGACTCTAGGGATTTATTCATGAAGAAAATGGGAAATATCTCTTTAGTATAACATTACTCTCATTTTTCATCTTCTGCCTTATGCAAACCAATCAAATGTAACCTGAGCTGCTTAAATGGAGGGGGGGCGGGGGTCCTGTTGCTTCATGAGTAACATGGGCTGTGAGCCAGAGCTAATTCAAGTCCTTTTTATGCGCTAAACAAGCAAGCAGACACACACACACAAACTCCCAGAGGAGAAAGCGAAGATAACAGGATGAGGCTCAGTCTGGGTCAGCATTATTAGACAGCAGACCAACAGCCATCAAGTCACTTAACAAAGTAAACCTCCCTGACTCAGTGCAATGTGCACTGAGGCACAAAAGCCCTGTAACCAGTAGCTTTCATTTTTCCATTTGAGATATCATCAATACGTTATATTTCAAACCGAAAATTCATTACACTCTTAGCAAATGTATTTTACTCAAAGCTCGAGCTTGCTATGTGCAACCGTGTGTGTCTGTGTGCATGTGCTGTGAGACCGCAGTCTCTTCAAACTGTGGGGGGAAACAACCACAGACTGCACACACTGAAACCCACAGACTCCAGTCCACAATCCATCGCACCCTTCCCATTTATGTTTTCTCTCCCCCCTACCAAGCACCTAGAGGGACCACAGACTCAAATTCCTTCATCCATCTACAAGAAACCTTTATCTTCCACCAGCATCCTTTCATCCATCCATCTCCCTCCCTTCTCATGACCTCCGTTATACGTGTTGTCCATCCGTCTTTGTCAGGCACTCAGCAACAGCACTTAAGGCTAAATTAGAAAAGTTTCCATTAAGAGACAACCTCTTCGATTGATTCATAGTCTTGCAGGATTAAAGACTAGACTAAAAACTATTATCCAGTCTGATACCTCTTATCCGTACCCCTGCACCCTCCTCAAGAGCAAAACGTCTAACCCATGGCTATTTTCACTTAATGCTAGTCCAGCTCCTTCCAACTCCTCCCTTTTCCAAACCTCAGACCACAGAGCTTTAATAGGAGGGTTAAGAGGTAATTCCTATCACACTGCCATCATTTAATATCTAACCAAGGCTGACAGAGAGGAAGGTTACGAACCCAAACCAGAAAGCCACCAGCAAACCTCCTTGTCTCCTCCTCCTTACTCTCCTGCTGTTACTCTCTCTGCAAGTCTCCCACCATCTGACTTTCTCTCTATCCCATAATTCTACCTACATTTCTTCCTCTTTTTGTCCTTCCCTCCTATACATACCTTGGTGCTTACATTACCACCACTTCCTTAGAAAACACAGCAAGGATGGGAGAAAAAGCACTAAAAAAAGAGGAAAAGTGGAAAGAAAGAAGTGCCGGAGGAGACTCCAGACACTGTAATTTAGATTGTGCTGATGGCAAAGTAGGGATATAAAGAACATGAGATTTATAATGTTAACTTTGGAACACTTTCACCCTTTCCACTCTCCTGAGTTGTCTGAGAGCTCTATAGGGATCCATATTCGACCGGTGATAAATAATAGCTTTCGAGAGCAATTAGGGGTTTTATATAGTTGTAAGCCAGGAGGTGGAGGAAATAAGACTGTCATTCACAAAGAAAAAGGAAAACGGGTTGAAAAAAAATGCCATACGAAAATGTGCGTGTGATGGAACATTTGTACTCGTCTCCATTTGCATCTGTCACTGTGTGTGTCCTTTATGAGGACTTTTAACTGTGTGTGATCCTGGAAGCCACAGCTGACGTAGATGACAATTTAGCAGTCTACTCTGCCTCAGCAATATATCACACATCACCACAAAAATATGAAATACAAAATATGTCTGTCCATAGTTTTAAGAAGAGGCTTCTGCCAACAAAATATATCACGGTGAGAAAGTACGGAGGAAAACAGAAACTGACAACATTATAAATCGCTTTTATTCTAAACAGGGTAGTACAGACAAATACGCATTGATTTAAGCTGAATAGATAGCAGTATATTAATTAATACCTGTGTTAACACTGGCAGAAGCCTGCAGTGGACAGAAGTCATGATGTACTGCGTATGTAATGTTTATTCCAGTCTTTCAGATGGTAAACAGCAAGAAAATCTCCTTATAAAGCTCAAATTTCAGGAATCCATTTTTGAGTATTAAATAGTTGCTGCCTATAGGTTGATAGGTTGCTGCAAAAGCTTGTAACATTTCTTTGAGTCACAGCGGTTATGGAAGAAAGGGTTTGAATAGTGGACCAACAAATCAAAATGTCATAAAATGTCCACAGAAACTTTCCTGCAACACAATCCACTTCTCCGGTGCCAGCCCAAAATACTTTCAGCAAAGCTTTGGAAGTATGAGGATATGAATATATGCACTGGAAAACTACATTTAATTTATTTTGTGGAAGAAAAAAAAAAAAATCTAATTTATGACATTTCTTTGGACATGTTGATGTTGTGACACTGGAATGGCTCTGGCTCTTTGCTCAAATCCGCTTTAAGTGTTGCAAACCTAAGCTGACTATAGCTGTCATTCTCCGTGAAGGAGCGAGCTCAAAACTTTTCAATCCACATTTCAGTTCTCGCCAGTGAATTTGTGATTTTGGCGTAACCGGAGTATTTGTTTAATTTCTGCTCTTTGGTCAAGCTACACTTCAAAAAGGTGAAAAAACATGGAAAGAAAACGCACAAGAATCTTTTGAACAAAGAACCGTTACAGTAGCTTCCAATGTGTTCTGCCTCATGGAAACATTATAAAAGAGAATGAGAGAAGTGAGAAGATTAATGTCCTAGTGCTGGTATTTGTTATCCTAACACCTCTCACCATAGGCATGCACACACATGCTGAACACACATATAAACTTGATATGTTGAAACGCACCATCAATATGACACATGTAATACAAATAAATATACAGTAGGGTATACAAACTTATAGACGTACCCAATAATACTTATACACACAATTAAATTCAGGCATGCACACACACACACAAACACTCTAACTCCAAGTTCTCTTGAAAGAAGCCCATGTAAACAGCTATAAAGTTTAGAAGGTGTTTCAACCTTCAACCTAAGCTGACTATCCTCTCTGAGGATAAAACAAATAGAGAACCTGACAACCTGAGTGGAAAGAAAGAGCACAGATGGGGAGACGGCATGGATGCACCAATGGGACTAAAACAAAGAGAGAGAGTATGTCTGGGAATGTGAGATGAAAACGAGAGAGGAGGAGGACAAGTGGGAGGCTTTGCTGCATCAGTATGACCTGCTCTTACACTCTGAAACTCTGGGAAAACTCAATATTCTTGAATAAAAATTCCACACGAGTCCAAGCAAAACATTCACTCCAGGCACACTTTCACCTCTTAAAATCAAGCATACTCACACAAACGCACACATCTGACACTCACAGCCTTTTTCAACTCTCGACAGGAGCACAGAGCGGCACTGTGTCACCTGGAGCGAGACCTGAACCCTCAACCAGGATAAAACTTCTGACACCATGGTCATGTTTTCAAATGGATCATGTAACACATCAAAAGCGGCAGAAAAGGGGAAACAAAATGACGGAGGAGAGTCAGAGAGAGATCGTGAATGGGGAGAAGATGAGGAAAAAAAAAAAAAGAAAATCAAAGTGTACTCACAGTCGTCCTAGTTTGGGATTGGACTGGAAGAGAAGCTCTGGAAGAAACTGGAGCTTGTTTCTGTTCAGACGACTGCAGGGAGAAATAGAAGAAGGAAAATGAAGGAAAACATGTCATTGGGAAGAGAAAAAGGGCAAAAACATTGTCTAATAAATCAGTCGCATCCGTGCTTTTGTGTTGACTGAACAATCACCACACAGCTGACTGAATAACCTTAAAGGTCAGCAAGTTTAAACTGAGGGAAAAGCCTCTGACTTCCTGTGATCATGGCCTAGAGGTTATCACACTATGGTTTGTGTATACAGGTCATCAGTTTCTAGACTCCTTAAAGTCCATTAGCAATATATCATCACTGCATATGCTTTAACCTGATAGCGTGAGATGGACCACTTTTGGGCTACAAGCATGTTTTAGTGTTTCATAAAGTTACAAAGTTACAGAGGATTTATACTGCTGTGTTAAATCTACGCTAGGAAGGTACTTCAGAACTGCAAACTGCTCTGAAATCCTACAAACTATTGTGTCCTACACTATTGTGACTGGCCTGTTCAGTACCGTCGATGCCTCCTGTGCATTTCTGGCTACTTTTTTGCTAAAGTTTTTGAATTTATCAGTAAGAGAAATAACAGTCATTGTCTCAATATAAGGACTCACAGATGTTATAAAATTTCTGGAGAGGGATTGCCAAAACGAATCCATCGGAATGGATGCGAGGGAATGCAAAAAAAATGAGACAAATATGTTTGCCTCTGAATTAAAAAAAAACAAAAAAAAAAAACATGACCAACACAAAGAGTGGGGAGGAAAGAGGGGAAAGAAATCCTAGCATTTTATTCATTTTTATCGTGTCTGGCACATCATATTAAAAACACCGGGATGCAACCACAAGGTAATTAAAGCGCTGTACATCCATCCATCCATCCATTCGCTTCTGCTTACCCTTTTCAGGGTCGCGGGGAGCACTATACATATTTGTTTAAAAGATAACAAATGTGACCAAAGACTTCAACATATGCATTTACACAGAAACATTTACCTCTACAGAGATTTATGAACAAAGGAAAAGTAATAACAAGTAATAAAAACAAGTTAAAGGCACCCACATAATTATGACCATCTATATGTGTTGCTCTCGCATACAGAATCTTTTTACATTCCAATTTTAACCACATCATTGCTCATATGTTTGATTATTGCCACCTGTGGATGGTTTTATAATCTCAGCAATCTTTTCCAACACTTTCTGATGCGTCTTCTCGACTTTTACTTAACTATTGTGGGATAAAAACCTTTTTAGTCACACTTTATATGCAAAATAGCATTCTTTATTTTAGTAGTTTCAATGGAAAATTAGATAAACACAAGACTTTAAATTACAAAGGAATGAAGTCGAAAAGAAAAGAATGGAAGAATTCAGGTTGATGAACAGAAAGACAGTAGGAGAACGAGGTGTGTTAGGGTAAAAGATGTTTCCCTGTGTATGCATGTGTCCAACAAAAGGTGGGGTTGGCTAAAGTAGAGATAAATGAAGACAGTGTAAGCTGAGGGAGTGAAAGTGTTATCAGGCTACCAAAGCATTAGACTGAGAAATGAGGCGTGGAAGGGAAAAAGGAAAGAAAAGAAGGGTGGAGGGTCGCAGGGTCACAAAGTAGAATCTGTGCTGGAGAAGACACAGACACCAACCTTTTAACCCTGTGATAATTATAATAAGATAGCAGCTTTCACTCCTGTGTACACCAATGGAAATAATAATTCAGCCCCAAAAAAGAAGATACCCACCACCTGAAACAAATAAGGTAGAAAATACCTGCTAGTATGTGAATACAGCACAGCTACTATTACAGCTACGAGTCATTAAAGGACATTTGCTCAGAGCACAGATATAGTTTCAAGAGAATAATTCTTTGTGTATTTTTAAGCATTAATGATGAGGTTTTTTCCCCTTCTTAGAACCTTTGAAATGACACCAAACCACATGTCTGTGGCATTCATATTTTATGTTTTGGCAAATTATTCCTATTACTCAGAATCACAGAAAAAATGAAAGGGTTTGGAGACTAAACCTTACTAATCATAATGAGCAGGGCTTATTTTCTCAAACAAAAAACAAAAGAAATAATTTGAAACGACACCTTTTAACAAACGCCATTTATTTTGAAAAATATCCATCATTTGTAACTGAGTAAAGCACAAATGGCTATGAATTCTGACATTTCAGTCTTTATGAATGCTCTGACCCAAGGGGATGACAAAATAAGCCCCATGTTTTTCACATTGTGACTCCATAAATCACATGGACTCAGCGTCAGGGCCTCTCACCCCTGACCTTTCACCCTGGCAGACACAACATCAGAGACCCTGTCAAGTAAGCATTTTAAAAACCATTTTACTATCAGTAAAGTAAAAAATGCAGGCCCTTGTTATTACCGTTAATCTACTGCAGCAGTTTTTTTCCCCTCTTTAGAAAGATTCATTTTGGAGAACAAAATGTCATCCTCGAACAAGCTTAGGTATTTAATGTTATCATTTATTTTAATAGGTTCTGATTTAATAAATGGACTAAAAAAAAAGCATAAAAACATATGTTGAAATGACTCAGATAAATTAAATGCTGTCTATGTGAGTTCTGGCACAACTGTTAAGACTCCCAACACCCCCACCCACCCATCTCTAACCTTTGACCCTTCCTGACACACTGCATTAAAGACCCTTTTAACATTAAAGTGGGCAGTGACCTTCTGCTTTCACATCATATGTGTGATCTCCATTTAGAGGGAAGATATACACGTCTCTGTCGCTCAGCATATCTGGATTTCAGGAGAACTCTGCTGACAGCTGCAGTGATCTAACGGTTTTATCTCCCTTCTCCACTCTGCAGCGTGTATACCGAAAAATACCATCCACGTGTGAAGTAAATTTTGGTTGTGCAAACAGACTTCCTTCCCATTCTTACTCTCATGAACGGTTTCACAACAGACACACGTTTGTTAATCAAAATAAATAATGTGGTGGCAGTCTTTTTGAGACTGCAAAAGCAATTTGAAAAAGATAATGACAAATTAAGCAGTGTTCAGATAGCAAATAAAATTGCATCAACAGCAAAATAAATTGAATGAAGAAATATATTCAGATTATGAATTCAACATTCATTACAAAGCCTGTTCTTGGGTTTCGAATTGCTGTACACTATTTTTTTTTTTATGAGGACGCCGCTCATAAAAAAAATAAATATAAATCTCCAAAAATCCACCCTGTTTTTCAAATGGTCCAACACTCAAATTGTGTCATTCTGTCTTTGTCTAATCTAAAGGAATCGTCTTTCTGGAAACCTGTCGTCCCATCATCGCTCTAACGTGGACTCATAAACATGCAGGTGTGTATGTGTGGGAAGTGTTGTGTTGTACGCTAACACCCTGATTCTGTTTACTAAAGCCTTGGTGTGAGTTGACAGATACAGACATTCCTAGGTAGTGTGGGAAGTGGAAGGACTTGGATATCAATCAGGTGCAGTCTCTGTCAGTGAATACGCTGCACAGAACAGCAAGGAAGGAGCAGTAAATCAAAGGTGAGTACAATTTTGTCAAAGTGGAAAAACAGCAAAAGAAAGTTTTGTGCTTACAGATCACATTATTATGATGGGGCTTTTTACATGCTTAAAATACCCATTTACCTTGCACTACAGTAGCTCTTCTCACTTACACACTATAGGAAGCAGTGTATAATGGCATACTTACAGTCTCTCAAGCAGTCTTAGGTCTTGAAAGGCTCCTCTCTCGATAACAGTGATTTGGTTGTCCTCAAGATGACTGTGGCGACAGGCAAGGAAACAGAAAGAAAAAAATATGTTGTAGTTATTGTTGTAACTTTAAAAATGCAAAAGCAACACAAGCAAATATACTCTGTGACTCTTTGTGATCATGAAACGGCAGGAAAAATCCCAAGTGCCGATGTTTACGTCAGTAACTTTGCACAGTTTCATTAGGCATGTATTTAAAATGATTCCATTTAAATATCAAATTGTGAGGCACTCGTGGAATTGGGAATGTCCATCTCCAGCCAGAAACAGCAGATAAATGTATTTTTCTGGCCAGTGCAAACAACTCAAGAGACACTTGCACTTTTAAAAAAGCGGTTACATAAACAAGCAATCAGTGCACTGAACACATGAATCTGGCATGAAACAAACATTTTATGACACAAAGTATTTCACAAATGTCACAACCTACCACTCCAAAATAAACAATTAACAAACCATCTCTTTCCCATTCTTCCGTTGATATCTTCTCCGTTTCGCTTCAGTCGTTTATGCGGCGCTCTCAATGTAACCCATATCTCCCCTTCATTGCTTTCTCAGTGTTGTCATGTTTTGGGGGCAAACTAAGGTTTTCCAGATGGGATAGAGAAATGGAGAGAAAACATCTCAACTGATATGTGTGTTTATATTTTCTGTCTGAGGATGTTAGGAGTGACATGTCCTGAGAGAAAGACAGGGAGGAGGAAGTCGAAGGGGGGGAAAAGTGGCTGATGTGAGGAAGAAAAAAAAAAAACAAGTGAGTAGGGGGGGCATTGAAAAGCAAAGGTGGAGAAAAGTGAAAGGAAGATACAAGCCAGATATAAACAGCAAGATGCAGAATGACAAGCTGGATCAAGTGAGAGACAACCAAAGACAAAAGAAGTCATCTCAAAAAGAGTCCTGTCTGGCCTAACATGTGGACTTTGAATTGTTTTGGCACGCTTCTTCTTTAAATATTCTTTCAAACAAAACGTTTACATATCCAGGCATTAATCCATGGCCTGTCATACTGACTCTACACAGAGACACACAGATATGTTGGACTTGGATGAAAGATAACAGACTCAGACAAACGCACTCGCACATTCATGTATATAAAATATGCAAACATATAAATAAAAAAGTCAGAGCATCTTGAAACACTTTCGAAGCACTGGCGCACCAAGAGATGGTAATTGGCTTATTCTCACAATATTGTTCATTTTGTATAACAAAACATTTTCCAGGAAAAATAACTCTTGATTACAGGAAGCATTTTTTGATTTATATAAATGTTTTCCAAAAAAATCATCAGTAATATTTGCTGTTAACTGAAATAAATAAATAAAAAATAGCTCCAGCTATTGAGTATTCTGAATCCGTTTCTAAACAGAAACACCCTAAACACATACGATAAGGTATGTGTGGAATCGTTTAAAGCTTAAATGCAGGTAGGGAGTTATCCGCTGGTAGCAAGAATTCCCAAACACACACATAAGCATGTGCACATTTCTGACTCCGGCATCAATCATAATTTACAATCAAGCCAAGATTAATCCAGCATGTTCATTCCAGCATAGCAGCATTTTTTGTGTGTGTGTTTCTGTCCTTATAGAAAAGCATTTCCTGTGTACTCCAGGGAAAGCTAAATCAAGGCATAACTCTGAATAACTATCAAAGTTTATTTGTCCAAATGAGAGATCAACCGCACGCTGATTTATTGAATGAAGTTTAGAAAGGCCGTGGATGTTAAGCCAAACACATGGTGCGGGGAGTCAATGCTGGCATATCGCTCAGATGAGGTATTGTTTTTATATTGGTCTGTATCAAGCATTAGTCATCCACAGAGACATTGGAGAAAGATGGGGGAGAAAAAGAGAGCAAACAAGAATTGAATTCATGTGTGTGGGGACTGGAGTGTCTAATAACTCCAACTTCAGTCAACAGTTATAAAAAGAACAATGATGTCACACTACCTTATAGCAAACTGCGAAAACTTGGCCTCTGAAGGAAATAAGGAAATACTCCAGGGGATATTAACTTCACTTATTATTTACACACAATGGGTGAAACCGCACCGAATTTCCCCGGCCAAACGTTCAATATCAAGTACAAGTTTTCACCTACATCTAAATTTGTTTGGAATTACTCAATTTCGCCACAATCTGGAAGAAATCTTGCAAAGTGAGGTTGCCAAAGATATTAGACTAAGTGTTGTTCACGTAGCGTGCATGCAGAGGCAAGCTGTGTTGTGCAAATTTAAAGAATATCCAAAACCCCTGAATCAAATTCTATGTTTTTGCATGAACAGAAAACAATATTACATGTTTAATCCGAAAACAGCGCGCCGTGCGATCGATTGATTTGGAAGGTTTGAAGCGTCACAAATCAGTCTAATTACGAGATTTTTATTTTACGCACCCTGTGGTCTTTGGTGGTGCAAATGCAAAACCAGATCACTTAGCTGTTTGGATGTTTTTAAACAGAAGTGAGATTACATGTGAGGGCAGACAAGTCGTTCTGCAGGACAAATTATCGGTAATTACAGCTCAGATGTAAGCAGGGGTATTTAGGAGTTATACTGGTTTTTTTCTGTAACCTACCATGGGAAACATGTTAGCAGTTTTAAACAAGTTCTCCCATAGGAGGCACATATGGCTGAAATGACTGGAATCTCAAAACTAGGCACTTATGTTTGTGAGAGAGAAAGAATGAGAGAGTTCAGGTATATAACAGCGATACCTATTAAAGCAAAGATAAGGCAATTTATGGTGACCACGTATGCTGTAGGATGCAAAATACAAGAATATGTATGTCTCTGAAAGTGTGCTTTCTCCCGACCATCTCCTCTTTCCCAAGCTGTCTCCTCCCAATTTCTTTCAGAGATTTAGAGAGGAGAAATGTCCCGGCAGTTTATCACAAACCACATGAAACGACTTGCTGGCTTGCCACACTCAACTCGCACACATATACACTGCCTTTTTCCGTGGGTCCTTCTCACCCTGTTTCATGCATGCAGAATGCAAACACTTACATTTTTTATTTTTCTGTGTTTTACTTAAAAACTCAAGCACAGATGAATCCTGACCCAATGACTGACATACGTTCCAAACTCCACTTTGCTCCTATATTTAGGAATATGAATAAACAGATGCCAATACAAGCGCAAACACTCACACATGTAGAAACTCATTTCCATTCCTTGGTGGATTTGTACTGGGAGTGTATTTTTATCTGCTGGTTTGGTTAAAGCAGAGTGAGGAGGGAAGCTGCATGCAGCCAGCGGTGATTATAGTTATTAAAGTTCTCACATACACACTGATTTCAGCTGCTTATGGTAAAGGAGTAAGAGAGCTCTTGAACTTAATTAGGACAGCTGAGAGGACGTGAGCAGTCAATCTCAACTAAGTGCAGTCATTTAGATATGATAAGCCAGAAAGGCAAAAAATAGAATATATACACTTTATACTTTAAAGATTTTCATACGTTTCCCAACAGGGACGTGTTCAGTGTTTGGTAATTGTAATGGTGGCCAGAGCGGTTTAGATGTTTTAGCTCCCTTTTTCATGGCCCAGAAACAAGATAATTTCTAAATAGATAAAATTATCAGAATGGTTGAAATCTCCAGTAATGCACATGAAATTGGTTCAGGCTGCACATCCCTAATGCTCTACAGGCAATCTTGTTTTTAGTCAGTGTGTACATAACAAAAAACCTCTGTTACATATGAGTGAGTATTGTTTTAAGACCAGCAGTATTTTTGAAGCAATCTGTATCATTTTTGTGCTTCAGTTTAATAGATATGATTAGAATTCGCCTGTTTGCCTATCTCTAAGCAATCATGCTACTGCTTTGAAATTTCAGATTTGGTTTTCTCCGAATTGCAAAAGTCAGCATTCCCCAGTGTTATTCAGAAAGACTTGAGAGTCTAATTTGAAATCTCTCTTTTTTTCCATAGGAACAGTGACTAACTCTTTCAGTATGGATTGCTTTACTTAGTTTCCCATCATCATATCCGTACCAGGTCAACATCTTGCTGTTGTGCTGCTTGTATAGTAAATGGAAGTCGTGCTGCTTGTTGCTGGCATGTCAGCTCACCATTACTCTATTATTTAACCTTGTAAATATCCAGTAATTGCAAAATTCAACTCCTTGGATAGTACACTTGCATTCTCTCCTGTTCTAAAAGCCCTCATTAGGATGGGAAACTTTATTTTATAGAGACTTGTTTCCCCCTATAGCCATATACAGGCCCATTAGCTAAATATACCATTTGCTTAATTGCTACAGCATGGAACTTTTTTGTTAATGGGATTCCTTGTAAAGAAACAAATACAAGTCACAATTAGGTATTAAAGAGAAGACAGATTAAAAGACCTGATGGTACTGTATCTGGTAGATTCAACTTAATATTAGACAACTTTGTCCCTAAGAAGGAAAAAGTAAAGTGACTTTATGATGGCAACTATCTGGAAGTGCTGGTTCCTCGAATGCAGCACATAACAGGAGATAGTCAGCCTCAGAGGGTTCTGCTAGAAAAATGTAGGTTAGTTTAGGTAAGCGGCTGCCTGGGTAGAGTATACAGAAGTCAGGACGCATAATTCCTACTGGCCCGCTGTAAGTTCACCAGACAATTACCTACTCTGTTCTCACATGGGTGCAATCAGACATTATACAGACTGTGTACTGGGGAACTAGTGGCACAGCTACCCAGTACAAAGGCACAGTTTAATGTGTAATCAGACATTTGTATTCTCACATACAGCTCAAAGAGGTAACATCAATAAGATTTCAGCACTTCAGCACACAACAAAATACTTAAGGTACCTGCAGTCTGAATAATACATTTTCATACATCCTGATTTATTTAAAATAAATTAAAGTACTTCAATAAATTGGATGGAATGTGAGCAAAGCCTAACGTTTTACTGACTAAAATTTGAATTGAAAAAAGGAAAGAAACTTACAGAATCCTGAGGTTCTTGAGGCCAGAAAAGTCCACTTTAGTGATTCTGGTGATGTTGTTTTTATTCAAATCCCTAGAAAGAGAAAAACGGAGGATAAAAATGACTTATTCAGTCAAAAATACATTCAATTGTGAGTATAATGTAACTTTAACACAGTCGTGAAAGCAAACAAGCACCCACCAAGTGGCAGAAGGACAGGGCGTGAGAATGCTCCACAGCATATAGGCCCACACACATGCATACAACTACACATGCACACAAATAGAAACACAAGCAAACCGAGCACCGAGAAACTTCTGTTCATACAGAGCTCCTGATGCTCCATTGCTTACTGGAAAACAAATTTTTTAATTTAAAAAAAAGGGGGGGGGCTAATTTTCTCTTTCCATCATCACAATTTGAAAGCCTATCATGTTTCCTGACTGACATTCAGTCAGTTTTAACTACGGGTGCACAATGTATACATACTGCAATATGAACTGACTGCCTGAGTGTGTGTGTGTACAGACTGGTTCCCTTTGTACGGGTTTGATGTTTATTGAAACGCTGTCGCACTGCAGGAATTAGGGCAAGGAAAAAAGAAAAAAAAGAAAAAAAAACATACGCACACACAGAATGAAAGGGCACAGACAAACAACACACACAATTTTCTCTCTTATTTCACACACACAACTCTCCCGAAGCTTTCACTCGCTCAGAACCATAGAGACACACACAAACAGAACTAGGTTTTGCCAACGCAGGCAGCGTGTGTGTTTTTCATAATATACCTAAACATTTATAAATCTGATTTAAGACCATATTAGGTTTCAAAAGGCTTCCCCAAGCTGACGTAGCAACGGCCACTAATAAGAGCCATTCCCCAGCTTGTGACAGGGAGGGTTGCTATAGGCCAGACCAGTTCTCCAAAGCCCAAAATGGGGTCCTTGGTCCAACAGGGTGTTCTTGAAAGGGCTCCAGAATAATGAATAACTACAATATCTCATATGTAGCAATGGGATGTCACAAAAATGACTCTGATCCAACCCGGCATGTCAGATAAAGTGTAGGAAAGCTGGCTTAAATCATAAACAACAAGAAATGAGATCCCTGTCCCGTACTTGTGTTTACATTCAAATATATATAACCCTAAAAAGGGTTTGAATGTGAATATTTTATCCAAACAATAGATCAGATGGCAATATCGCACATGATCACACAATATTTTCACACATGAACTTCAAATATTTTCCACAGATATTATTTCTCATAAATGGCACACAGCAGGAAAAAGTCCATTCATATTACTAGAAAAGGGGTTTTGTGGTTTAGGCGGGGGGAGCGTTTTTAATGAAAAGTTAAAAACTCCTTCTGCAGAGAATTGTAGCAACTCTCAACTCAATGGATTTGATTTACAACCGCAAATGTTTCAGTTCATTCTCACCCCTGCCATCCGCCTCTTTTCCAGACACACCTTTTTTTCCCATAATAATGTGTTTATAAAACAAGTCAACACTTAATGGCATAAAATGAAAAGCAAAAAAGACAAAGTAGATATTTAGGTGATGAAAACGTAGGAGCATTTAGTACAAAAGCAACCAAAGTGTTTTACTCTAGTGTTGGTGGAGACCACAAATGAGAAAACAGAATGTTACTTTGGCAATGTTGTTCATGTCTGCTGGAACAAAACGGCCACCACATGATCAGGAAAACGAATAATAAATAATAATAAATAGTAGACTGAAGGTAAGCAATAATGAAGCTAGCATTGCTTTCCTGCAATGTATACTGTCTAGTTTTGTGGGATGATATCACTACACGTTTAAAATAGATTTGAAATCTATCAACATCTATCAGATGCCCAGGGGTTTGGAAGCAGCTATTTTATTTACAACTTCTCTGGTTTGAGTGCAGCCCACATTTCTTGCTGAAATTAACTTTTGCTTTCTGTCAATAAACTGACACATTGAGAAATGAGCATGGCATAAACAATCAAGACTCCTCTGTTTGAACACTTACATCTGCTTAGGTATAATACTTTTGCATTTATGTATAGCTCTCTGAAGCAATGAACTGAGAAAGACAAAGAAACCAGAATGAATTTTCACATTGATGCCGAGTCTCATCCATCTTAACATTTCATTCGAGACACCAGATGACATTTTGACAGTGAGCTGCTTCACTATCCAGACTGGATGCTGCTGTTTCTTGTCACAAGCATTCAAAGTGTTTGGCTTTGCCAGTTCCTTGAAATGCAAGGCACTGACAATTGCCGTATGTTTCGGACCATAAGGCGCACCGGATTATAAGGCGCATTAAAGGAAAACAGTCAGATAAGTCAAACTTTACTCAACTCATTCCTCTTGCTTCCTGCAATTCCGTACCATTGATTCATTAATGTCGAATTCTCTGGCAGCTGCTCTATTCCCATGTTGTTCCAGTGTTTTTCTCATTTTTGCTATGTAACTTTGCACTGTCCACTTTCTGCTGTAACAAAACACATTTCCCAGGTGTGGGACTAATAAAAGTTTTCTTATCTTACATTAATGACTAACCTCGTATTGTGGATGGATTCTCTCAGATGTTCTCCCCTACTGAAGTTTGGTTTACAGCATCTTTCCATGCAATTGCATTTGTCAAATTCAGCGTTCATTCTCCAGCTTCACTGTGTTATGCTTTGTTATGCTAACATAGCTTTGT
>VUQG01019585.1:0-17160 GCA_015106755.1 Etia nguti | reverse complement strand
TGTCTTTTAAATAATGATTAGATACAATCTGTGTATGCAAACCCTTAAAAACTGGATGTAACGTTACAACTTTGTCCTTTTTGAGCTACTCTCTCTGTTGGAAATATTTGCCTCAATACACAGCATGTTACACAACACCACGTCTGACACTGATAACACTAGAATTTGCAGAATTATAACCAAATATAATATCATTCTCCATGACAACCAATTATGTATTGAATTAGAAACTACAAATTAAGATATGGCAACATGTTTTGAACAGCCTGTTTACTGGTTATTGATTCCTCGGTCTCTATGTGAACGGTAGGTCAAAACAGGAGGTGTGGGGTTTCTGACCCATTTCAACATGCCTTTTTTCGCTGAGAAGAAACACCATAATTACCAGAGGATGTGAACTTGACAGTTGTTCTGTTTGAATTGTGGAAATGATGGAAGTGAGGATGGAAGAGCAAAGCCTCCTGTGGACATAATCACACCATTCTTGTAACTTAAAAATTATTGTGAGAACACACAACGGGCGACATGTGGTGAGGAATGGACAGCTCTTCTAAAATGGGAAGTAGGATTCTATTTTTACATAAGAGGATCATCATTATTGCTGAAGCCTTTTAGCCACTTTCTCTTCTGCACAAAAGAAAGGACAATGCTTCGGGGTAATCTGTAAAGTTGATTCAATTTAAATTAAATGTTGAAATATTCTGTTCCGTTAACTTTATTTTTAAACAAGAGGACTTTTTTTTTCTTAGTTTCCAATTAATTTTTTTTTTTTTTCAGATCTCATGCACTTATTCTTGTACTACTTCAACTGTGTTTACCACTGCTAAATGCCACGTCAGTCAAGAAGCAAACTGTTCCACTTACGTCCATGGCTTTGCTTCACAGACACCCCCTCATCAGTCATAATTCGTGATATCAGAATTAAACATCTGGTGGTCCGCCCATCCAAGCTGTTTTCAGTGTTTTTGATGTTTCGCTTCAAGTATCTTGTATCGTGTACGCAGCTTAGACACACCTTACCAGCTGATGCTTCTCTCAGAATCTCTTTGCTTTCCTTTTTTTCCCTGTCTGATCCATATGTGTTATAATACAACTGGAATTTACTGACACATATAATTTCCCTATCATTGTTGTAATTGAATTTTTTTGATATTTGCTTTAGCCCAATATTACTGTAAATCTTGACAGGAGCCATGCTCATTTGTTTGCGGGTTTTATTTTCCATCTTTTCTCACTCATTTTTAAATATGAAGCAAAAATAAATCTGAAGTATTATAAATCCTACTTTCTGCAGGAGAATGAAGACAATAAACATAAATGCACAAAAAGACACATTAAAGGCTATGGGGCAAGGTCTGATTTCTCAGATTTAAATTGCCGTGGACACAATAGCAATTTCATGGTTGTTCAAGTTGAGACGGTGCAAGAGATCTCTCAGGCTTGTCGACCTTTATCTCAGCAAACATCAGAATCCCTATACAAAAAAGCAGAAAATGAGCTATTGATTTTCCTTTTTTCTTTTGCCCCCTCACTTTCTCATCCCCCTCCGGTATTGTCATTCAATTCTCTAAATGAAGGTCAACATTGGTTTCCTTGTCACTGCCACAGAGACGTGGTAGAAATATAGCAATCTGTGTTTTTTGAAAGAAAAGGGTCTTTCAAAATAGGAAGGGGTTGCTTTTGTCTGTAGGGTTTAATTGGCTCAATAAAACTTCTCTTTAGAGCACAACAGTTTTCAATATGTGCAAGATGTGCACACACACTATATGAGGAGCATGCCTGCATACGGGGAGAAAAGAGGAGCTTTCAAAGTAAACCAGTGAACTAATAGGTGAAGAAGAAGAAGTCAGTGAAGGCAAAATAAAGGTTTAGATTTTCGATTAATCTAAACAAATAGTGTCTGGCAATGTCAAAGCTGGAAACGGTGGAATCATTTTGTACACCGATGTTAATTAGTCAGGCTATTTTGCATAGACTATCTCTCTTAAATCTGTATGTTTTTGAAAATGTCTTTATATATGAAACTGCCCCAGGAAATAAGGATAACACTAAAAATCAATTATAAACCTCTATATTCATAAGCCATTACGTGTATCTGGAGTTACTCTCCCAGTAGAGGCTCTCTAAGATGAAATCCTTGTTACCTGTCTTGTGTCGTGTTGTGCATGTAATCATCTTAGCATCTTTGCTATCTAATATCACTTGAAAGAAAAGAACAAAATATGATGTTTTCTCGCACTTGTTCGTACCCACAGTGCAACCCAAACCACAACATCCTGTTTCATTTTACCCAAGATTGTTTTTTTGTCATCTGATAGGCGGTGGCAAGTGCTCCTGTCATGTTGTTAGGTACATCAGTGGGATCAAATGCTTCCTTAAATCTGCAGTGACATCAGTGCATTTGACTTGGCATGCCTCTCTCATCTCAATTCATCACCTCCCCAAGGTGAACACGCTATCTTGCCAAATCCAACTCAGCGTACAGTGCAGAAGCCTTTTTTGCATATTCTTCACACTTGTTTATGGTTTAGTGAGCAGGTCACTTCCCCTGCTTGCTTGAACAGCTGCTTCAGTGATGACCCCCCTCTTCCGAACAGGGGTTGGAAGACTACTTGTGTGCTGCTCCCTGTCAAGTTCTCCTTTGCTTGTGAGGCCTGCAGGTGACCTCACGCACAGCATTTACTAGGGCCATATGAATAATTTATCCTTTGAATTTAGCCCAACTCTGACATTTCGATGTTTGATGCCCACAGGCTTTGGCTTTAACAATATAGATAGTGCTCCTTTCCTCTGTGCACCATCAGATAGAGTCTCAAAGCACAGCCAGTGCGCTCTGTATCAAAACCATGGATATCAGGCTTGCTGCATGTTCCACACTCTGGATTCTATTATATTAACTCTTACTGCAGTATCTCTCCATATACAATGCGATTCTGTATAGGATTCAAACATTTGGAGTGAAAATATTGTGCTTTATCTGTGGGAAGACAAGATAAGACGGATGTTTTATAATTACCATAGGGCAACTGTAAAAGGACTAAAAAGCAAAATAACACATCTAAGAGGAATATTGATAAAAATAAAATACAAATAGAGCAAAGCAGATAATTTAAACATCAGGCACACAAAAGACACAAAACAGACTCTAACCAATTGACTCCAGGTAGGTATGTATAAATTCTCTAAATCTGAGTCTGGCTAAATATGCAATAAGAGAAGAAAGAGCAGCGGTAGTTACAGCAGAAATAAATCAAGAATTAAGAAGGAGCTGTCTGAGGTGGAAAGGTGGGTGGCGGCTGTGGCTAAGGTAGTAGACTGTTTGTTGGTAATTCAATTCAGCTCCTCCAGATCCTCATGCTCAAGTGTCCTTGAGCAAGACACTGAATCCAAAGTTGATCCTGATGAGCACCAAGCACCATACATGAAAGCTCCACTGCCAATGGTGTGTGTAAATAGGAGGTAAAAACTTCTATTTCTTTCAATACAGACTTTATTTAAACCGTTCAGCCCATCTTTACAGCCATAAACTGAAATGCCCTGGGCTCAGTTGCTGGATTAAACATGAAGAGTAGTCTGTTCCATATACAGTACCTCTCTTTTAAACTGCACTGCCCTCAGTCATACAATGTCTCATTTTTGTTGACTCAGACTAGTATGGTGGTGTACACACACAGGTACTCGTTGGTCTGCAGCATCTTCACTTCTTCACCCTGAATGATGACATGTGTCAGTAGCTTCTCGGTCTGTCGGAAATCCACCACCAACCCCTTGATCTTACTGACATTTAGCTGCAGATGGTTCTCCTTACTCCACCAGACACCCACTATAACGAAATCATCAAAGAATTGCCGGAGGCTGCAAGATTCAGAACTGAACCTGAAGTCGAAAGTGCAACTAGAAAATCGTGAAGGAAAGTGACCCTTTTATATTTATGTGGGTAGTATTTGTTTCCTCGATGATCTGTACAGCTAAATGCAAATAAGACTGCCAATTAAAGAGCAACAGTGCACTGCAGATATTGCACTGTAAATTATCAATCTTTCTATCTTCGTCATAAAACTGCATTACTAATAATGTTTCAGTCATTTTCTTAATGTTTCTGACATTACTATGGGAATGATAACAAATAGATTTTTATTGTGAATGATTAAATTCCTCTGAAGATGGATAAATAAGATTGTACAACAACAAGTGTGCACGCTGCTTTTTTAATAAAGTGTCAGAACTAAACACATTTTCATCAGACTTATAAAGTCTTACAGTATATACTTTTCTACTCCCAAGTGTAGCTCTACATAAACATAGAAGAAACACCCTTAAATTTGTTTACATTCAGATACTTGTACATGCTGTACTACTCATCAGACCTGTCAGCTACAAGAACAGCAATGAAAAATTAGAATTCAACCAGCCGTCTCATAGTTTGACTACTCTCTTTATGCACAAACAATATACAATGTGATCTATAGTGACACATTATATGGACAAAGGTAGTGGATCACCCACACACTACATCTACAGGAGCTGTTCACCCATGGAAACCACGCCATAAAGCTCCTGGTGAACAATTTGAATGCCAGTGCTAATGCCAGAAGAGGTTTGGGACTCAATTACAGATTGTTGGTGATTTTTACACACTATGCAACTTTTTAACGTTACAGCGTCTGCTAATTAATGCCTGAGGTTCTGTGTTCCTCAACATGACCCCTTATTGCTGCCAATATCACTTACAGTTGATCATGAAATATCTGGGAGGGATGAAATTTAACAAACTGACTTGTTGCAGTTGTGGCATGCTAATACAATACCATGCTCCAATGCAGTGTGTTCGAGACATTCTTTCACAAATCTTTGTAAAGGCCGCCTACATGGCTAGGTGCTTCATTTTATACATATATGGTAATGGGACCTAAAACTCCTGAACCAGATGTGGCCCAATACTTTTGTCAATATAGTGTGTCTGTACAGTGTAACATTAAATTAACTATTATTTTCAGAAAGATAATCACAGATTACAGTTGTTCACTGTGCTTCTACCAACCCAGGCTCACTGATTATTATACATTACTTGTGCAAAAGTCTTGATTCATCCCCCATTTCTTTCTTTTTTTCTTTCGAGGCACCACGGTTTCTTACAATGTTATTGTTTTTGTGTGCAGAGGTGGTCAGGAGAGTATAATAAGACAACCCTGAATGTCAAGAGCCATCTTTAAAACACGGTCGAGGTTCTGTCATGGTTTGGGGTGGTATTTCAGCCAGTGGTGTTGAGGATCTTGTCATAATAATGGAACAACGGACGCAAAAAAGTACTGCCAGATTTTAATCCACAACGCAATACCATCTGTAAAGTCTCTTATTGGCACCAGCTTAATTTTTCGGCATGGCAGTGATCCAAAACACACTGCAGTAAAAGCATACCTGCATAGAAAACTACACATAGACTGGCTTCTCTAAAACCCAGACCCCAACATCAATGTGGGATCATTTTGCAAGAGAGGAAAACAAAAGTAGCCAACATCCAAAGAAAGATTTTGGAATGTCCTTCAAGAAGACTGGAGAATTTACAAGAAATTACGAGAAAGCTTGCCAAAGAGAGTTCAAGCTGTGTTGAAGAATAATTGTGGTCATACAAAATATTAACTTTCAAGCTTGTTGCAGTTTTAGAAATTCTGCTTTTGGCTTATGTGCTGTATTTCTTTTTGTGTTTGCTCATGTTTCAATTAATTGCTGTACCTCTTTTCCATTTCCACTTCTTGTCTGCTGTTCCCCTTTTACAGACGACATCACAACTTAAATTCTGTTTTCTGTGCTATTTGTGCATGTTTTCAAAGTTTTAATTTAGCTTGGTTCAAAAAACATGTGACTGAATACTTCAACCAAAATATGGTAGAAATAAATACACTTCATTACTAGTCTTTTTTTTTTAACATGTACTTCACCTTGCAAAACTCTAGATGATTTTTATCAATCAAAAATTCCCATTACATACCCAATTCACCCTCTCATACAAAGATAAAATTTGATTGACTGCTTGCTACCTCTTAAACTAGCAGGCAATTGGTTGATAAAATGAAGTTCAGTTTGCTTCAAGTATCTGCCTTGCATCAATAGCAGGCGGCCCCTGACAGGCTCACATGGATTCTTTTCTTCTGTGTTCTTTATATCTAATAAAACTCCCCCTCAGTTTACTTTCTGAAAAGACTTTGAGGGACATTTTCGAAAATGTTGGGCTCTGGCATTTTCTCAGATCCCCCACCACCACTATCTCCCGGCCCCCCCAAGGACGTCTTCTCCTGCTGCCAGGACCTGTCAGGCAGGAGCATCTCAAAGTAAAAGGGTGAGAGGACACCAATTAGAAAGCCATCCTCAGCCAAGAGAGCCAGTGGCACAGCTTGCCACAGGAAGTGGGATGTCTGACTTCCTGCATGGGGTCACAGCTGTTTGCGGGGAGGTTACCGCTACAAGCCAATACGCGGTACAGTTTAGTGTCTGATGAGGCAGGCCTCATTTGAATAGCAAAGAACCATCTCAATGTCACCAATAAATTTACATGATTTCTGTCTTGCTACAGCTGGGATCAGAGTGGGGACTTCGCTGAAATTAGGAGAGCATGACAATGTCAAAAGAGCGGGACCAGTTCATTTCAAGTTGGCTAGTTTTGAGGTAAGGATTAATATGTCATTTATATATAGTGTATAGTAACAGAAAAGTGCAATTACTATTGTTTTAGCACAAGAATAGCATGTGGTGTACCTAGAGAGTATCTATTATACCAGTAAAGTGAGAAATATAAAACATAAAAAGCATTAATTTTGGAGTAAAGAGAATGAGAAGGAGGAGATGGTGTCCAAAGAATTAATAGGAATTTTACGGTAACATGGCATCTGAACTCTTTTGCGAGGGATTTTTTTTAAAAAATATAAGCAACAAATAGGTGCCTATATTAATGCAGCTTATTTAAAGTAAATTCAAGTGCTTGAAAAGAGGGCCAGTGAACGTCTTTTTGGTATATGAAGATGCTTCGCCTCTCATCCTCAGGGTTTCTTCAGTTCTAAAACAACTATCAGAGAGTCCCAGGTATTTAACCCCATATGAGGGTTGTTCCCTTGGAGGTGGTCCTGAGAGTTGCTGACCTACTATTAGTCATGTAAGTTGTCACATGAGGGAAGTTTACCTGAAACCCAAACACACAGGCCAATACGTACTCTTTAATTCCCACCACCCACGACACAAACTCGGGGAGATCATGACCCAGCACCACCGGACAGAGACTACCAGGACCTGGCTGACTGAGAATCTGAATACTCATATTTAAAGTACATACATGTACTTTAAATATTGTACACTAATGCTGCAAACACTATAAAAAGACACTTTCTCTAAAATATTATTTTTGTGAGTAGTTCTTTATGGTAGTAATAATCCCAGTGATTCTATTTCACAGCAGACAAGAAGTTTCTAAAAAAACAGATGCTTAATTTTAGAAAGAAACTCCTTCAGCATGAGAGTAATCAGAATCACAATCTCAAGGTGGCTTCTCTACGGCATAAGAGAATCTCTTATCTTTACCTGAGTTGGTGAACAACTGGAAGCGTGGCAGAGATGAGATCCTGTGATTGGCTCCTGCTATGAGCAGCTGTCTAGAATGCCCATATTTGGTCTCAACCCAATTACATCCTCTGATCCCCAGTCACTGGGCTGATGCAGTCAGAACCATTAATCTCCCTGGCTGAGTACTACGCCATGTGTTAACAGCCAAGAAAACCCCAACCCCCATTTCACTGCCAAGCCCTACCACCAAGGTTGAAAGTCATGCCAGTCATATTGACTTTTCTGACTCTCATATTCCCTTGGGCTCATCAAGATTATGGGCGAACCTACGATGAGTGTGAAAAAACATAATGTACAGTACAAAGAAAACATTTCATTCAACCCTGTCAGCCTTATATTAACGGACCAAAGTTCAAACAGGGGTTACAGCATGTGCTTTCAGAGTGTAGCAGGTGATCTGTGATGGAGAAGGAGGAAGGGAAAAACAAACACTTTTGAATCTGGGATGTTAACAACAAAATACCTTGGAGCTGTGTCAGAAACCAATTCCAGCAAATCATTTTCAAAAGGGACAGTAGTAAACAGTAGGCAGTTTTTGCAACTGCCTATTTCTGAGAAACGAAAGGCACCTTTAGCTCATGGTCCACAAATGGCTCTCTGGACAAAGAGAAAAAAGAACAAAAGAAACCAAAGCATTTTTCTCTTTACTTTTGCTTCTACAAATCTTCTATTTCAAAGACCAAGAAAACCTTTGATTTTAGCTTTTGGCTGTCTGTATCTAAAGCAACCAATAAAAACAAATCTATCAGATTCATTGTTTTGACCACTGATTGGTTTGTATAACTGTGATCAACGGTCTTAACGAGGGACTTGAAAGTAAGGCTAATGTAAAATTAGAAGAAGTGGTTTAATCAGGGTCTGAATTACATGGACTCTGAGTTCCAGTTTGGTGAGCTCTTTTTGTTCATAAAGATTAAGGGAGGAGTCAGGCAGTCCCCCATTGTTCCTTTGAGAAAAGAAACTCATTTGCTTTGAAAGATAAATGTCTTTCGAGCATAAATCATGTCTCCTAATCCCTTTACCAATGACACATAATACAAACTGTGTCTCATTCACAAATGAGACAAAAGAGACTCAGAGTTTGTAGCACTGTTCTTCCTGCTGAGGACATTCACCTAAGATTGTAAGATTAACATTGATTAGATCATGTATATTCATCTATCTGCATGCTGAATAGACCTGTATGGAAAAGAAAAACACACATATAGGACATAAACATTTATGAAGTGAGAGAAATAGGAATCCTTAATTTTTTTTCTATTCTATTTATCTTTGTGATGGAAACACTTAGAACTCTTTTTATTTTTAAATGTAAATTTAAATTATTTCTTTCTTTCTTTTTTTTGTAATGTATTGAATAACAGTAGAACTCTTTTGGCCAAATGTTGGTGTGACACATTTTAATAGGCCATCTACCACCAACTTTAACTTTGGTCCAATGTGGGTCTATTAAACACCTTTCCATTCCAGTCTTCAAACACCATATGAATCAGTTACCCAAGGGAGGCAGTTGACATTTAGTTCTGTGCATGAGTGTGCTACATTTCTATTCCCGTGACAATGGTGACTTTAGAAAACATGCAAGCATCTGAATTTCTAAATGAAAACAGATATCAGCAAGGAATAAAAAAAAAAAAAGATCCCTTGTGAGCTTCTTCTTCAGTAGGAAGAAGCTCTTAGATTTATCTGGTTTTTTTGAGCATCATTTTGTGTGGTGTGTTATTTCTAAAGCACCACAAACAAACAAGTGGTTATGTTTAAGTTACAAAAACTACTTGGTTAGAGTTGGGAATGATACGGTTTGGTTTAAATATGCCCTTTCGTAACATATGTAATGAATACGAATATTTCTTAAGGATAACGAGCGTTTTAACAATAGTGTGATCCCAGTGGATACAGTCTAAGTGTCTGCATGTTACAAGTTGGGATAAAACAGGACTCTGTACTCTCTAATGATCTCTACATGCCCATAGTATCTTTCCATTATTTGGATTCACTTATCGTAACATCAGGATAAACGATCAGTTTAAGAAAAAGCTTAGTCTTCCAACAAAGGAAGACTAAACTATGCTATATGAAGAGGTTAAACATATAATATAGAGAGAAAGCAACACAGCTGCTGCAGACAAGGCAGCATCATGAGTGTGTGAGAGAGAATAAGCACCGTACTGTAGTTTAGTATTCAAGCACTGTATGCATGTATGAACGCTTTAAGCTCCTTGGTCCTTGGTAAGACTGGACATACTGATGAAGTCTAGCCAACATGAAGCCAGGAAAGAAAGCTGGTAAAATGTCAGCTGTGTAAATTCACAACTCTATCATTAAGACATGAGAAAATCTGATGGATTATAATCAAATATTAATTGAAATTAATATTTAACAGACAGTTTTACTTTTTATTATTTCAACTGCAGCGTTGGTGGTGTTTAAGGGTGTGAGAACAAGTAAAGAAGAAATATGATGCTTACAACAAAAATACAAAGACATCTGACTCTATTAAAAAACTTTAGACCCTCCTAATATCCATTGATGTCCATGGGTTGTTCCAGGAAAGGTGACTATTTTTCAGAGAACTGATTGGTCAGCAGTGATCTCATACCTGCTGACCGCTAATCTGGAACATAACCTGTTCCAGAGAAGGTTAGGTTAGCAACATGGCAGTAGCAATGGCAGTATACCCCAGTAACAAGTGAATCGCCTTCATAGTTCAGAAAACCATGAGTTAACCCTGAAGTTATCTGGATAAGTAGAAATCCAGTTTTGTCAGACAGACCTCTGGTCTGGTGTCACACAGAAGTTAAATTTTCCTCACTGAAGCTGTGGTAGAGACGAGGTCAGCGAACAAACTGTTTTCCATCATGAATAATCACGGCCAACCTCTGCACCTCTGACAGACTGATTTAGCTTCCCTACCAGAGGGAAAAATACAGGAAATCTTCCATACCTCAAACAATAACTCAGTGCGTAACAGTGCAACCCATCTGTCAAGGAGAGAATCAGCTAGTGTTTCATTTTAAAATTTGATTTCCAGTTTATATTCAGTTTAAAATGCTACTTTGCATATTATTATTATAATATTATTATCATTATTACAAGTACATGCCCCTGCTTCGCTATTATTTGGTCTGTTCATTCTGTTGGAAAATTGCTTTACTTAATCACACAGAGAAAAGTAAAAAGAAACATGTCAGTGGTAGATGCTGTTTACATAAATAATGGATCAATATGGGAGTCACTGTTAGCTTATGTACCACAGAATGTATTTACATCTGTGTATGGTAAAGGGACAAGATTGTTTAAAAAATAATTGTACTTCTACACTAATCAGCCAGACACTGTCCACCCCCATTAAGTGTATAACAAAGAACTGTTATACAAGGTTTTTTAATGTAATCTAGTAAAACTTAACTTTCATTATGACTGCATCTTTGCATGTGTTATGGTTGTCCTGTACATATAAGTAACTTACACCTGACACCTGCTGGGAAAAATATATATATCTATCCCTAAACACTGTAAAATTAACTTCATGATTAATCTCTCAAATGATGTAATGTATTATTGATACATATTATCTCATATTACAATTTAGAGATATCAAACACAGCTCATATATATATATATATATATATATATATATATATCTATATATCTATATATAGAGATATATAGATATAGATATAGATAGATATATATGTATAGATATAAAAAACTTAATTACTTATAATTTATAATTTCATTATTATCTCTATTTAATTATTATTTATATTTTATTTAAATAGCACCAAATCACCATGGCAGTTGCCTCAAGGCACTTATTTATTTATTTATATATATATATTTCATAATAGCTGCTGTAAAAATCTTTCAATTTTCTTTAATGCACTGCAGTGGGGTAAAGAAAATATATCTTATTTATTTCAGTAGGAAAAGTTGTAGATTCAAATGTGAAGGTGAAATTAGGACATGAGGGAAGGATTCAGCACTAAAATGTCTTTAATTAATCATAATTAAGCAGATGAAATATCAAATATAAAAAAATTGTAATGATTTTCAAATAAAAAACAAAACAAAAGCAAAACCAAAAATATGATACCATCAAAATAAGGATTAATTATGATGTGTTGACTATAGATACACTATTTCTTATACCAGCACCTGGATGCTTGTCTGAATGTTTTCATGTGAGTCCTCCATCTTTTGCTCCAGACTTAAACAATGACAATAAGACCTCAAACTATAAAATCAGTGTTCAAGATATATTTACTCAATGGGAAATTACTGTCTGTAACCTGGCATGACCTTACCTGTCATACTAAAATAAACACCACAAGGTACACCGATTTTATTGAAAGCTTTTTGCAATGTTATGTCTTTTCTGCTATAATGGAGCAAGCAAATTTTTTGGAATATATTAACATTAGTGTGTGTTAGTGTGACTTTGATAGCTGTCTGCGTCTGTATGCACTTAGTTAGTTCTGAAGGATCACATTGTTTTCAAAGCACCCTGTGTGTGGTGACAACATCTGCTTTGAGCGGGTGATCCATCTCCGCTCAGCTGCCATATAACAAGTCATGAGGGATTTTATTTAGTGAATGCCCAACACAGGGGGCTCCATCATAAAATTTACTGTCTCACAAGGGCATTGTAGAGGTTGTGCTTTTTACCTTCTAGTGCTCAGCGAGCGGTATTACAACTTTTTTAAGTAATTGATGCAAAAATACAGCAAATATTTTCCGTCTTGAGCATAAACTGTTTGTTTTTTTGTTAAATTTTGTACATTGTAAAAGCTGCATTTTTTTCCCATTAAAAAATAAGATATTCTCTGCAGTATTTGGTAATAGCAAAATATCTCCTGCTGGTTATTGTCATTAGTGTCATCTACAGCTGCTGTACATTTCAGCATGTCTGCACAGAACATAATAACAGTGTCAGAATTGCACTTTCAACAGTGGTAGCATAGCAGGAGTTAAAAGTAAGCTTTCATCCCTTCTTTGGAAAGAAGACTGTTTTTTAAATGCCCCTGGCTGTCTTCCAAGCTTCTAGCCTCAAGCCCATGGGTCTAACAAGCATGATGCTTTGAGGATTGACTTGTGATTCAACCCAAATTTACAAGCTGATTACTATGCAGACACTGAGTCAAGTCGAGTACAAAAATGTGCTCCTTATTTTTACCAACAATCTTTTAGATGTCCAGAGAATGAAATGGTGTGGATGTGTGTTTGTATGACTGTGTGTCTGCGTGAGCATGTATTTAATGGGCACCAGCTGAAACTTTGATGTAATTGATAAAAGAAGCTGTTCTCCTAATCCTAATGGCACAATTCCTTATGATCCTTTATGCACTGACTTGCAGAAGATCAAAGAAACAGAGTTTTGCCCCAGGCAATAAAATATGTATTAAAGATGGGTTTGAAGGATATATTAACAGGATATAAATCATGCAATTTATTCAATTGATAAGTTTGGCATTGCCTGTAGTTCACGAGTTATTTTCCTCACACACACATACTCCATAATTCTCCATAACAACTAACCCAGCTGCTCTTTGTTATAACCAGGAATATACACTTTTCTCTGCCTCTAATGAGATGTTTTTCAAAGTAAAAGCCACTGTAGGCGTAGGTCCATTACATCATTTGTCAAATGTTCTCAACTGCATGATATTTCTGGAATCCATATAAACTACATGTCAGCATAATTTGGCAACACTTTCTGAATGTGGTGTTTTGTTGTCACCTAGACAAAGCGCAACATCAGACATGAACCGTGACCAATGATAAAGTTCTCAGAAAAGTTGGAATCTTCTCCCCAGTTAGCATGCGTAACAAAACAGAAGCGTCAAGAAAATCTAAATGTCTCCAGATAAGTGCAAATATAAGGACAAAATCCCCCCCAGATGCATTAACACACCACGATTATGAAAGACAACTGTAACTGTAAACCAATTACTTGTTTGGGTGAAAGATTATCCATCCTCTGATTAAAGAACAAAATGAGATGGGGTCATGTGGCTTCACTGTGCAGTTGACTAACTTGCGAGAGATGACTCAGCCAAATGAAACTTGTGAATAAGGAAGCAGCAAAAAGTAGCAAATGAGTTAGAGGTCAGTTAATATTCCTATATAAACAGGATCTGATGGTCAAGATACAAAAGTTGCCCACTGATACTATCCCCGTCCCTACACATGCAAACGCACACTACACGGGGAAGAGGCTCGTTCTTCCATTTTATCAGTGCTTCACTCAGACCATCCCACTTAAAACTCATTGATTCCCATGCAGCTATGACTGGGTTTAGAATAGAAAATGCTGCAAGAGACTGACAGTAAAAGATTTAGAGCTTTGCTGAAAACACTCAGGATTTAAGCCCTGTAAGCCTGACCCTGGCATCACCCATGCTGTATCCACAAAAAAGTGGCTTCCATTAGAACTAAACTGTGTGTGAGGGTGAAAATCACGAAGTCACACAAAAGGCCCGAGTTGCAGTTTTGTCTTTGGTAGAGTGATTCTTGTGGCTGAGGAATAGAGTGAGACAACTCCTGGTGAAATAGGGTGCTGCTCCCTCACAGGTGATCTATAGTTTGTCAGCACCAATCAGCCCGGAATGGGAGAACAGTCCATTCATCTGCTCATGGCTTATTGAAGAGGGTGGGCTGCTTTTGAATGCCTCAAGCTCACAGCTCCTTCCAGAGGCATTATTGGATTGAGCCTATTTATCTTCCTCTTTATCACTTGAGAATGCACTTTTTGATTTATACGTCCATATGATTCTTTTCAATGTGAAGAATTCGCCTATATGCAGCCCTTGGGCTAGAGCTCCTGATCATGACAAATAGTTGCAATGAATATGTCTTGCTAAATATCAACAGGAGGTCTCCACAAAACAGATGTAGATGGCATCACCTGAGCAGTTGTTCCAGACTTCTGTGTTTAAGATATGGAAGACTTTATGCCAGGGAAAAAATAGTTTGTCTTAGATGCTCTGATATGGAAACATATCTATATTACTTAGATTTGCATTAAGACAAAGGTATCAAGGTCAGCTGAAAAATCTGGTATAACATAGCAATAATAACCAGAGCTGCAGAGTGGTGTTACAGTAGGTTTATTGTACCTATACCCCAAGATGCTTTAGATTACATGAATCCTAGTTTTATTCTCTCAAATCCAGCTGTTCGCCTTTTTGCCTGAATGAACCAAAGCATGTTACCCATCTACACGTTCAGTCAAATAAAGCGACACCTTTAACCACGGACATAATGAAAAAGACGTTAATGCAACTTGAATTTTGCTGACTCATAATTGGTGGTTAATACACTGTTAAATAATGTGTAGTTTGGGCCAAGCAATTTGGTCAAAGATGTGCTCCGGTTGAGCCGATAATTCCCATAAAGCACAGTTAAGCCATGCTTTATTGGTTTCCATGGCAATTCTTGTAGAAATCAGAGAGGATGTTCCTGTGGTCCTGTTTTTATATTATTAGTATGTGCTATCCTTCAAAGAAAGCCTTTGACATGAATGCATTTTGACCCTCTGCATTAGTCACATAACTATTTGTTAAAGAATAGTAGGATTTTTCTGTGTCTGTATTTAAGCCTAATGTTGATTCCAATTTAGATATTCAATTTTCAAGAGGAACCTACTTTGTTTAAGATTTCAAAGCCAGCACTCAGATTCAGTTAAATGTAGTTAAGTTCCCAGTTAAATCAGCATGTGTAACAACACGTAATACCCTCATGTAATAATGATTACACTTTTAATATAAAATTTGCTAATTCTAAATGTAAGCTTGTTTGTCTGCATACATTAACATGTATTTTTAATGCACAGTACATGGGTGGACTGAAAAACAATAGACAGCAGTAGAAAATTATTGTTCAATTTTATTGTTTAACTTTGATTTAATGAGTAATTTATTCACTGGGATTTATGATTCTTTCATAATGTCTCTCTAGAAGAATAATCGAGAGAAAACAAACCAGGGATGCTAAATAAATAAAATAAAATTTTGTAATTAAAAGTAGACAAAGAGATTTATGTTAAAGTTAATATTCTGGTCAAATGCATATTTTCACCTGACAGTTGAATTAAAATTGGTGTCACTGTGCTGCATCTTTCTTTTTGACGTTTTTGTTTTCATCCTAATAGTAAGTTGTCTAAACCACCTATAAACCTCAAAAGTTCCAAAATGAAACCAACACAGAAACACCAAAACTGCAGCTTAGAGTCAATCCTCTCAAATTTCCATGTTAAAATGTCCAAAGCAGAAGTAAGTATTTATATATTTATTTATTTATTTATTTTGGGGAGACTCATTTAAACTCAATTAAGTCTCAAAGTTATGCATTATTAGAGATGTGGCTGCTCTAACTAGCCTGTGCTGACACAGGCTATTTTGGCTTCTGTGCTATCTGCTAGGCTTCATCACTATGGTTGTGGTGTCTTTTGGAATATTGTAATGCAGTTTTGGGAAAATATTAATGTTAGCTCCTTGGTTAATTGCACTAACTGTGAGATCCACATTGTTGTTAAACAAATTAGAAGGTATCTATGTCTGTGTAATCAACTTTATGTTGTATGGATGCATTTTGCAAACCAACCAAGCTGGCGTTAGCTGAAAGCCAAGCATGCTGCTGTCACTTCTGGCTCCAAAGAAAGGAAAAAGCATAGAAATCTATCTTTTATTTACAGTCTATACATGTTACTCATAATTAAGTGCACCTAACACACACACACACACACACACACACACACACACGTGCGTGCACACACACGCACACAAAGCTGTTAAGAGTGGTCTCTCATCTATTAATTGTTTTCTATTTATAGTTTTGTTATCTTCAAAATTGGGATGGGTTCATTTATGATGTTAGTTTAAGGGGCTACAAGCCCCTGCTGTGTAGGGGTGTGGGAGTGTACAAGTTGCCCTGAACGACTGAGGGGTGCTGGGATCTGTGTCCGGGACCCCCCTAGTACAATTGACCCTGGTACATACTACTGTAGGAATGTTGTCACCTGTCTGGCTGCTGTAGGCACAGAAGAGGGGCTCCAGAATTCAATCTTGAGAAACAATGCCTGCCTGGAGTGTACTATACTGCCAGACATTAACACAGCCTAGCTTACCTTCCCTCTGATTTTCTGTACCCAACCAGATAGTTAGGGTGCCCCTACTCCAAGGCAACTTGGGTTTGACAAAAACATAAAACAGTCACTTCTAAACAATGTTAAACTTTAACATACAGCGGGACAAGGAGGATGAACAACCAGGACGTTGTCTGGATGGCAGGGTAACCTATTCACCGCTGACCCACTTTGTCCTCGACGTCGGGTCCGTAGAATGCATCCAACCTCAGGCTAGCGACGGGCAACATTTAGGGACGTGGCTAAAGTCTTCCCATAGGCTCGTCAGCTCCCAGCGAGACGGCTAACTCTGCTACCTCGCTCCGAACGTTCACTTAATGGCAAAACCCAGCCTAATACAACTGGAAACGGTGGTGGGACTTAAAGAAAAGTGCCGCTGAAGTTAGCGCGGGGACGGGGAGTTG
>VUQG01019584.1:18696-31196 GCA_015106755.1 Etia nguti | reverse complement strand
TGCTAAAACTTTGTAAAGGTGTAGAGCAGGGTCATGTTAACAATGTTCAAATTTGGCTTGTATCCACCAAGATCTTCAAGGTCAACTTAATGATTTATAGGTTGAAAATAGACAAAAAGTCTTATAACTTAGAAACTATAATTCTTACAAGTGTGACGTCTATTGTCAACAAAGTACTGTATAAGGATTTCAAATTTCATGGATTTTGAAAACAAAATAAACTTTTACTTACTGCTTATTTAGTCCTTATTACTAAACATTTAAACAAATGTTATTAAACAATGAAATGAGTACTACAATGTAATATGTATCCACATAAATAAAGAAATTATTAAACTCAAATGATGTAAAGTATATTAAAATGAGTTAGAACAGGACAAATAACAAATGCCTGCATGCTGCACTTGCTTTTATTGTAGTAGAAACTTCTTCAAATTTCTTAGAAAGAACAAAGAAGACAAAATAAATATTATTCCATTAAAAATGAATAAATACTGGTCTCTTGGAGTGTTTTTTGTTTCTATATAATTTGCTTCCAAGGAGCCAGACCTTCTTGTAACTTTTAAAGTGGTCTTGAGAAAGTTTTTCTTTGGACACTGGCAGATTTTCACTCATTTTCTGTCCAGTCCTTGTACATGGCTATTTTCAAAGGGATGTTTTTTGTTTGCTAAGCCATTTAACATTGACTTATGAATCATTCCAGCATTAAAGAGAAGAGAGAGAAACCAGTGTTTTATCTACACATGACAGACAACTTGGCAAAGAAACCATTTTAAATGGTATCTTTGGGGACTTTATTATGGACAGGCTGTCACATAAAACCTATCAAATCTTCCAATTTCTTTGGTAGAATCTGCCGTAGGAGCCAGCTCTAAAACACCAGGGAGGTTCTGTAATGGCTTGGGACTGCAATTCAGCCAATGATGTTCAGGATCTTGTCAAAATTGATGGAATTATGAAAAGTACTGTCAGATTTTGATCCACCAACAACACTATCAGTCATGGAGTGGCTTCCCCAGAGCCCAGAACTCAACATTACTAAAGTATTGCACGATCATTTCGAAAAGAATGGAAGAAAATGTAGCCAGCTTCAAAAGATGAGCTTTGGTATACCCTTCAAGAAGCTGGGAGAACTATTCCTGAAGACTATAGAAATGACAAAAAAGCTTGCTGAAGAAGATTCCGGTTGCACTGAAGAATAAAGGTAGTCATCGCAATTATTGACTTTCAAGCTCACTGGAATTGTACAAACCCTTTTCATCTTATATACTCTGGACCCCACTGGACCTTTCCTATTTCCCGTCGCACAGTATAAAGAAATCAGGGGTCGCTCAAGAATTTTGCACGGTACTGTACAGTAAATGGCAATAAACATACTGTGTGTCAATTTTTTCCCGAACATTTTCTGTGTAAAACGACTCGGTGTCTTCCTACCCTTTGCTACCAATTGCTGACGGTGTTTAAAAATATCATAGAAATGCAATAATGCTGATGCTGTAGTCTGGATTGGTGCTGCAAGATCAGCTCTCTGGCAGAAAAGCATGCTTTCAGTTAATGTTTAACTGATAAGTTTCATGTCAGACATGCTAATCAGCAACATGTTCTAATTGCAGTGACAGAAACACAATTCTGTCACAATTGTGTAAAGTGATTGTTGGTGTCACTTAGTTACATACAAATAAAGACAGAGTCAATATAGCAAAATTAACACAACACTGTCAGTTAGATTAGTCGAATAAAACACGTCATTGTCTCCACTTGCCTTTAGAACCAGCCTCCACTTTCTCCCCCTTTCTTAAACCAACTGTGTGTGTAACTGTGTGTGTGTGTGTGTGTGTGTGTGTGTGTGTGTGTGTGTGAATAAGAAGGTTTCTCTGAAGTTGTGAGGACATATGAGAGGTATGCACTACCAGTTCCAGCTGGATCTGGCTGACACACCCGCTCCACCTCAGTAATCACTCACCTGGAGTACTTAAAGAGAGGTTCATTTATTTTTCCTTTGTCAGGTTTTTACAGTAGTACAAGCAGCAGCATGTTGGGCTCACTGTTATTGAGCTTACCTTTGGGTGTCCTTGTGCTCTGTATCCCTCCTGTACATCAGCCAGACTTGTCCTTGGAACTCCACTCACCTGAAAACCTGCATCTGTCTCCCGGATCTCCAGAAATCAGCTCCTAGGAAAACCTACCTACCACTGTTGTCTGTGTCATAGTTTCACCCTTTAACCCCTATTTTATGTGGCAATAGGCTATAATGCATACAGTACATAAATAAAACAGTCATTTACATGTAACAAAAGATTAGCTACTCATTTTTATATATCATTTGGCCTCCTGCAGATGTTTTTTTGAAGATGAACCTCTTGTCCTGGAACACCCTGTGTTATAATAACTAGCTTGTAGAATTGCTGAGCTCTATTTCTGTTGCATCAAACTTGGATGCTTTGAAAAAAGCAGTTTAAATGACATCATTGTCACTGTCGCTGTGTTTCATTTGTTCTTTAAAGTTTGTAATGTAAAATATACTAACATTTACTTCCAGTACAGCCTAATGATGCTGCAGTAGTGGATCAGGGGAGTGGTTGTTACCACCATTGTCAACAAAGATCTATCCATTATAAATCAGAATCACATTCAAGACCAAGTTAGTGTATTAAGTTTTATTCACATCAACCATGTGATTTAATCTAATTTAAGAAACTAAAATCAACCAAGCCAAAACTGACTTTATGGTTTAACCAAATTATGCCTTTTTCTTAGTTTGAAGTTTGTTGGAAACATATGGGATAATTAAAGCAGAAGCTATGTGAACAGCTAGCACACAGTGAGGGTGACATAGTGTAAAGATAGACAGAACTCACTGCAGAGAGTGGTCATATGGATTCTTCAGCCTCTTTTAATTCAACCAAGATCTAGATAACATGGCAATGTGCTATCGTTTACAATCCTCAGTCATGACCCTGAGGCAGGAGAGAGGGTTCATATCACAGACATTTTAGAAATTCTGTAATTTGACTGACTCAAATTACTGTTGTTATGTATGTAGTAACTGTTGTTATTACATGATAATCTTGTCCTTTGTATAATGTACAACCAATGATGCCAGAAGTCCCCTAGTCTGTGATACTGTGATCATTTTCTTACAGTATGTCTTAGCTGTAACTCTCTAGGCTATCTTATTTAAGGTTAGGTAAATATGGGCCCAGTGTGTTGATGCATGTCTGTTGTAGCCTGTCACATGCAAACACACACAAACCCACATGCCAGCATAGCACAGAAAACTTTACAGTAAACAGTGAGTGATCATCAAGGTGCTTCACCCAGCTATACTCACACTTTTTTAAACCAATACTGGGAAAAATGAGTTCTCCTAACTTTTCCATCCATCCATCCATTTGCTTCCGCTTATCCTTTGTCAGGGTCGCGGGGGGCGCTGGAGCCTATCCCAGCTGTCATAGGGCGAGAGGCGGGGTACACCCTGGACAGGTCGCCAGTCTGTCGCAGGGCTTCCTAACTTTTCCTAATTTTAAAAATATTTCTTAAGGCTCTGGCTAACGCTTCACCATTTCTAGCAGGAAATATGCTTATTTGCAGTTGAGCAGAAGCCGTACACATTCAATGTAAAAAGTTCCAGGATTTTAGTTAGGACTTTTCTTGTTTTCCTCATTATCCTAGTAATTTGGAGTATTACTTCATGCTGCATGTATATCTGGGTTCTGATGTCTGTTTAGTTTCTGTGAAGTTTTGGATACCTTGTAGAGTACTGTACTGTTCTAGTGGTCATTTTGATTTCTTGGTTTTTATTAAATTTCAGTTTCTATTTTCAGCTCCTTTCTGGTGTGTTTAATTCCCTCAGTGTTTGCCTGGCTTCATCTCCCTCTGCCTCATCTTTCTGCTTATTCCTCTGTTACTGATGTCTAGGATGAGTCTTCTTGTCTCTGTGTTTAGCATTGGCCTTTTTGTTGCTCCCTGCTTTAATTAAAGGCTAATTTTCTTTTTGTGAATGTTCTCACCTGTTTTAGTCATGTTCACCTGTGTGCTGCTCCCCTCTGTTGTTTAAAATATTTTTTTTTAAAAAGTCTTCAGAGTGTGGCTATATTTATATATAGCTCAAAAAATGAACATTACAGCTCACTTTTAGTTTAAATAATTTTGCCTCCAGTCTTTGGAGCCTTACCGCTATACTCTACTCCACAATAAGGGGAAACATGAACTGATACTACTTGCCCAGCATCAACTGTGCAAGAGTCCAGCCCCTACAATCAACATGATGGTGGTGCAGAACCTGTTCCGTCAAGAACCAGCTACAATTCCGCAGATTTGGCGATTATTAGTAGAATTCTATTAGTAGAATTACTAGCACAAGTAGGTAAATTCCATGAGGAGAAAGTCACAATGGACAGAATCTGTGAAGTACTGCATACTGCTGCATAAAAGTCGGTAAAAGATAAATGATAATTATTTTGACCTGGCTGTCATGCAAAGCTAAGCAAGTAGGATCCAAGGATAAAAATATTTATAAATATGTATAAAATATATGCTACTTTACTCAGGCAGGTTTTGTATTTTGCACACAGTCCAAATCTAAAAAGTGGGAAAACAGTGATATTAAATTTTTTTACTGTAAACAAATTCCACGAGAAGACCAAAGCACATCAGCTTTATATCTCACTACGCAGCTGTTCAGTACTGGGCCGATCATTTTAAACCCTGTATATATGCATGTAAATGTGAGCGTGTGTGAGCTGAGAATCAAATAAACCCGTGTGCCCAGGTATTTAATGAAATTACTGAATTTTTAAAAAATGTAAATGTCAGTATTCAGTGAGAACAAACCTGTGCTGACTATGATACCCACGATGGCAAAAGCAGTTTAGATCATTCTGAGTGGTTTTGTAGGCATAGTGCTAGATATTACTTGCTTCAGGAAAATCAATCAGCAGCTAACATTAGAAAGGTACTGTATCACATCCGCTGTTTGCCAGTAAAGGTCAGCTGAGTGAAATTATATTAGACTACAATGTTAACCATGCTGAAAATGAATTTGTTGGATTGTAAAAACTGAATTAGCTGTTGCTGGTTGTTGCTAAAGCAAATTTTCGATTTCAGAATAATATCCTGCTGAAAGAAATATTCATTTTGTATGAGATGCGGTGATTTTCTCCGACTCCTGTGAGGCTGGTGCAAAGCTGTGAGAAAAGAGCGAGTCCATGTATTTGTTAAAGCAATTGATTTCTCCAAAGAACAAGAATAGATATGAGCGGTGACACACACTGAGAAATCACTCAGGCTCTCTATGAGGGCATTCATGTTGTCTGCCCTTTGCTTTGGTGATAAATCCCAAATGGGTGTTTAAGCTCCATGTGGGAATTCGGTTTCTTTCTTTATTTCTAACATAACTAGACTGCCTGGAGAAAAATGAAGAACCACGACAAACAAATCTGTGCTATTCTTTTTTAATGCAAAGAAATAAGTTTGATTAGTCTGATCCACACTCTTCTTTTTGTTCACTCTTAGTTTGTTTCAGCAGGCATGCGTTGATGTAAGTTAACTTCAGATAACATATTGTAAACAAATATGTACACATGGTAATATAGCTGTCTAAAACCATTCTTTCAATAAATGTAAAGTTACTGTAAACATGCACTCTTTCATCACTGAGCTCTCTCTGCACCCAGGCTCCACCTGCTCTGATTAAAGGATTACGATATGCTGTTGTGACATCTCCACAGTATTGTACTATTTACCAGTTAGGCTAAATGGCTTTATATTTGAATGACACGGTGAACCTGAACTCCGCCCAGTCTCCTGAATGATGCTGATCACGTTTGGGTGGGGTTTGGCTGGACATCTTGTGTGTTTTTCATGGGGCCTGGGTGCGAGACCAAAGACTCGGCGTACTTTTAAAGGGAACCAGAGTACAAAGGCATGAATGCCTGACCCTACGGCGGAGCTCAGTTTGCACCATCAGAGCGTCTCTGCAGTCATGTCAGCCGGACAGTTTTCCACAAACACACATCTCTTTAGTTTTAACACATACACATTTGCACTCACTGAGATGTGTACATTAGTTTGCTTGTTTAGGATGACATTTTTAGTCATTTTTCTTGAGATTTAGATCAGTGTTTTAAACAGAATAATCTCATTCAAGGTCCACATCTCACCTTTATATGCTGGATTTTTTGTGGTCGATCCCTATTTTCAAAAAAAGAAAAAGCATGAAGTGATTGGGATAATTTACACATTTATAAATTTGGTATTAGTCTGCACCTTAATAGTCAACCCTCAAATGTCTCCACAAGTACTCGATCCACTGCCCTTACAATTCAGTTCACGGTTGCACACTTTGAGGATTCTGTCTATTTGCTATGTTATCAGCATTGACCCTAACCAGCACGGACACTGCTTTCTAGGCTAAATTAGGTCCGACAGTCACAGACTTTGAAACAATGTATCTTTAAATTTGGTTGAAAAGTGAAAAGCCTTTTGAAGACTGTATAAAAATCCTTGTTGGCTGTACCTAGGTCCAGGTTAAAGACCAAAGGTTACTGTGCTTTCCAGATTGTGGCCCCATATTGCCCCATGTTTGACATCTTTAAAAAGAAACTTGAGACCCACCTGTGCAGGCTTTCTTTTATTTTGTTTTATCTTTTTTAATCTATCTATTTTAATTTGGTGTATACCTGCTTCTGTATTGTAAAGCACTTTGTGAATTTTGTTCTTGAAAAGTACTATATAAATAAACCTTACTTACTACTTACTTAAAAAAAAGTAAATTCAATTCAATTTTAGTTCACTTCAGTTTTGTTTATATAGCACCATTTCCCATTAACAGTCATCTGAGTAAGTAAAGTCCCTACAATATCAGAGAGAGAACCTCAACAATCAGCTCATCCCATAAGAGCAAGCATCTGGTGACCAGTAGACACAGGCTCAGGGAGAGGCTGGCATCTGCGTCACCTGGTTGGGTGGAGAGAGCAAAGAGAAGAGGGAAAAATGAGTATAGAGAGAGGACTAAAAACAAACAGGATAAAACACAAACCTCAGAGGGTAGAAAGCTAACGACATGCCACGGTGGCATATAAACACACAGAGAGGGAAAAGGTGGGGAGAAGGAGATGGGAAGTCACCAAGCAGGCTAAGCATCAAAGGTCTGTATTAAAGATCCAAAGCCATGTGTGATTTCTTTCTCCAATACAATATTTGGTTGAGATTTGATTTGATTGTGAAATGACTTTAATCACACAGGTACACAGACTCTTATTATTCATGAGTTGCAACTTTTTAAATGTAAAATGTTTTTGCCATTTATAAATATGTACATGAGAATTATGTTATTGTTGAATTTTTATGTTGCATGGTGAGCTTATTTCTATCAGCTTTCAGACAATCAAAAGTTATTGTTTCTACTTGAAAGTTGTGGGTTTGAAGATAATTCGTTCATTTTTTGACCACATTTATAAGCAAGGGGGCACTTTTTTATACGCTGTTTTCACTATTCAACCAAATCTCAATATTGTTTAGACTTCTAGCAAAGGCTTCTTTTCAGTGTCTTGGTAATGAGTAACTTGCTGGATGGTTCTGATTTGGGAAATGCTTTGACACTCATTGATTGGACTGCCATAGAAGTTTTGGTCTCCCATCTAGGTGCCCCTTCTAGGTTGAAAAAAGTATCTACTCTGTTGTAGTTACTTCTGACAACCCTAAAAACTGTTGGCTGGGGCTCAATATGGTTGCTCAGCAGAATTGCTCAGTGAACAACACAACCCCAGAGAGAGCAGCTATCCCTACATTGTTGTTTTGGCACACTGGCAAGTCAAGTCAAAGCTGGTGCAAAATGATTCACTCACTTTAACGTTGTGTCTATCCTTGACCACAGTGGAATCAGACTGGCTGAAAGTACCATTAGTTGGCTGTTCAGGTAAGCATTTGCACCACTTGATTATTGCTCTGAGCTTCTGCAGCTGAGATGTAGCTGCTAGCATGACTACAGATATGTTTGTAGCATAGGCTGTGTATAAAAGATGCTCATGCCAGCCATTAGTTACTAAAGTGAGCTTTTTAATCTTGTGGTTTTGAATCAGGAAGTGAAGGCAAAGGGTGGATCTGAACGAGCAGCTGAGCTGCAATCCAATTTGTTATTCACATGAACTTTTTTACTCTAATGGGAAAAAATTTACTGAATGAACATCATGGTGTATTTAAAAGACTTTTGTCTATCAACTGCGGCCATAACTTCATCAGGAAAAGGTTTACTCTTGTCACAAATCATGGGGACTGAGGGCAGTTTTCTAATAGATTTCCAGAACCAGAAGTCTTTTTAAGCCAGAGGAGTCGCCCCCTGCTGGACACCATACCAAATTCAGGATTAAGGCACTTTGGCATTGACTTCACTTGTCAAACCCGGAGGCTATGATCATCTTCTATATACTACAGTTTCTTTTGATTTATTTGCTGAAACGCTTCTATCAATATATCTGCAATAAGCTAACATTATTCATTTAGATGTACTCTGATATGCAATCAGCTTTCATTTCAGGATTGTTGATATAACATTATTGTAAAAGCTCTACAAGCTTAATATTTGGACCATGAGATTGTTTTGCCATGAATGGTGCAGAATCGTTACATTCAGTTTCCCCGATTCTTCCTCACTGTGTACAAGACCACCTAGGAAGAGAAGGTGACAGGACAGTAGATTCAAATGTAACGATCTGCATCAGTGTAGAAAACTGTCTTCAGAGACCAACTGCAGCAGCTCTGCATGGTGAAGAACACTGATCTGAGCCCCTCTAAGCTAAAAATTCCACATTATTAACAATGATATATTAAAAACACATTTGTGTGTATAGCATACATGACCTACACCTACTTTCCAGAAATATACATATAGTTTGTCTGCACATAAATTATAATATACTTTGCCGTATTTGTTGGAACAGTAATATGGTTACATTCTTTAAACAATGAACAGAAGGCCGTGTGTTTTACCCGAGACAATGGAGTCTCGGGTAAAACACACGGCCTTCTGTTTTGACAAATGATGAATCAAACCACATGGCACCTTGCAGTAGTGCCCTGTTGGCACTGGGATATGCACTCTGACAGCTCACTTGACATTGTGAATTGATGTTTGACATGGTTATTAAGGGTAAGGTTTCAGTGAAGGAGCGATAGACCCTCGCTTGAAATAGAAGGATAAATTTAGTCCTCTTGTCAATGCTCTGGTAAATAAAAACCCCAAGGGCCCTGCTCTTATGCCCTTGAGGGGATTTATCCCATTCCTCTAGAAACATGCACAGTGGCTGCTGTTGATTTGATCTTTATCTTAGTGATGGTGTGCAGCCACAGATGACAAATGAGCTCCTTGAGAAAGCAAAGATGAACTAGAGTGTCTCTAAGCTCTACTTTTAGTCTAGTCTCTAGTTGGTTTATATGGAGAGAAATGTGGCAAGCTGGAGACAGCCTGAAGTCTACTTCCAGATCGTCTGCACATCTGTGAATGCGGTCTTCTGTAGAATCTTTTTTTTGTAGGCCAGTCATGCTAAGAGGCTGAGCTCCCTGCATGTTTCCACCTATTCCAGACCACTGTTACGAATCAATGCGAACAATCCACAAACAAAATAAGTCAGTAATGAATGAGGCTTTTCCACTTGTCTCCTTTCCTTGGCTGTACTGTGTTGCCAGTCTGCGGGGACATCCTGGAGTGCGAGCTCTTACAAGCAACCGCTGTTTCATTATTCATAACAAAGAGGTGGATCTTACTCTATTTACTCACTGACCTTGTAAACAGCCACAGCTACTGCCATACCATTCTTACTTTAACCCTGTTTCTCACTGTAGTAGTTTTTCTCATCATACCAGCTGGTTCTTTTACACCCTCCATCCCCACACAATGACTTCCTTTATTTCTTTTCTGAGCTGTGCAGAAATCCCAGCAGCCAAAGTTGTGTTTAGGAGGCAGTGCAGTACTGGTATATAGCTGAGTTTGTTGAGCAGGGGGTGGTTTAGACTGAGAGACTTAGAAAATTTAAAAGTGGCTGAGACTAAACCCATATTTAAAAGTTTGAGACAAGACTTGGAGGATGATTGTTACACAGGAGTAGGTCGGTACTATATACTGAGAGTACTCTCATTTTGTTAGCCATCAGTACAGGTTACTTTGGGAATCAATTGTCTGTAGGCATCCCAACATGAGGAATTTTCCACTTGTCCGTATGATATTCCTGTGTTCAACCTGTGTGCAGTGTACCAGTTGGCCCATTTTGCTGCCTGTACAGAGGGCGTGTGTGTATATATGTACTGTATATGTGTGTGTGTGTCTATTTTTTTCATTTGTGTAAATGCGTATGTTCTAATCACGGCTCCGGTTGCGTTTCTTGAAGAAGAAGAAAGGTGTCTTTTGAGGTGGGCCCAGTAAAATGGGCACCTGGTTCTTGTGCGTGATCCTGACCTGTAAAAATCACAGAGAAAAGAAATTATAATCTATATGGAGGTGAATGTCTTTGATTTGTTTACCAGGATTTATCTGGTACAGTCATTTCCTGGCTTTTCACACAGACAAATTACTGCGACCTTGCAAATAACTCATATAACACAACAGAGCTCTGTATTTTTCCCTTCCCTGAAGGTCTGCTAAGAAATAAAATGAAAATGTTTGAAATGAATGAATGAATGAATTGACAGTAATTTACTTCCTCTTGCTGTGATGTTTGATGGCATGAAAGCGTTGGAGATTGGGCGTAAGCAGAGGAGGAAGTGGACAGAACTGTTACACCGCAAGTTTACTTAATCAGTTTTAGGGATAAATGCCCGTTCACTGAGATGCCAGAGAATATTTAAAAGACCCTAAACTACAACCAGACAAACACAGTGAAAGTCAAATCTGATGCAGTGTTTAGTGTGAACACGATAAAGTCAGTTCAACCAACACATGGAACTTACAATTGTGGTCCGAAGTTTAGAAGTTTAGAAGGACAGAATTATACATACACTCAAATTGAACATTCACTTAAATAGTTTAATTAGTGGTTCTGCAGTATGTTTTAACTTGACAAGGCCAAGAACTATTACTTCTTGCTAGTGATTCTGTTTGGCTACAACTGCCACAGCATAAGAAAGATTTGGATTGACCAATCCTCAGAACGATGGGAAAGTCCAAGGAACTCAGTGAAGATGTAAGAAGTATTGTAGAATTCCACAAGTTAGAAAGCTCTCTTGGAGTCATTTCTAACCAACTCCAGATTTTATTATCATCAGATCAAATAATTGTATGTAAGTACAACAATGATTTCAAACACACATCTAAACTGGTTTTATCACCTCGCTAGAATGTGGGCTGGTTCACCAACCACACTTGCTCTGACTTCATTCCCACCACAGCAGTTAGATTACTGTAATGCTTTGTGTCTTTGCGCGTCACCTGACTGGCACGAGGCCCGACCAGAACAGTCACAGGTCCACAAAATAACTGCGCTATGCCTGCTGTGCCTGCCAGGTACAAACTCAGTCATTGGAGGCTGGGCTGTATTTCTCCCTCCAGAAAGCACCAAGGCTCAAGGATGCCATGAACTGGAAACTGCTGGAACACCAGCATCACTGTCCACAGTGAAGTGAGTTTTACATCAGATAAGACAAAGATTTAGCCATTTGTTTATTTGGAGAACTAAAGATGAGCCTTTCAAACCTTAGAACACTGTACCAGCTGTCAAGCATGGACCCACATATTGAAGGTGGTATGTACTCTCTGACACTGATCCAGAGTGTGATTCCTCTGTTGTTGTTGTTGTTTGATTTAGTTTGACACATGCACAAGTCTACACAACAGCAAAATACAGCAAAAATAATATTATCTTTGCTAGGTTGTTGTGAAAACTTTGTGAATGCCTGATTTGTTCCTTACCCCTGTCTCATGGAAGCCTGTAAGGAAATTCTCAGTTGGGCTCATTTACATATATAGAATATTACTGTACTTTTACCAAATGAGTAATTAAGTGTATAAGAGCAACAGAAATGTCAATCATTTAAACCAGTCAGTTGGCTGAAAAAATCTGAGCAATGACTTTTCTAAAAAAATGAAATTTGAAGAAGAATAAAGCAACAGTCTTCCATCAAGGCATCATCCATGCCTGTATCACTTTATGTCATATGGAGTGGGGGCCTGAGCAAGCGCAGTTTAAATTTAAATTTTAGTGCTTGATTTAAACTGTTAAAGTAGTGGTGTTCAGTCTCACCGTGCAGGGAGGCTGCATCCAGGGCTCACCATCAATCTGCATTGGCAGCCGTCGGGACGTCCTGTGAAGAGACATCAGAGGCATGAAGGACAAGCAAGAGTGGGGAGAGGGCAGAGAGAGTGAGAGTGTAAGAAGAGAGGGCAGGGTGGGGTTGGGGATTGTGAGGGTCACACACACCTCTGAGGCCTGTTAACACTGTCCTACGACAGGGTGAGACACTGCACCCTCTGTTCCCATGAGACCCTTTCCCAGACAAACTCCCACTCTTTA